>JASKDV010233985.1:0-18167 GCA_032466395.1 Aegires albopunctatus | reverse complement strand
GGGGGGGTGTTACAATTATACGTTTATTAGCAACAAAATAAGACGTGCGGTATCTTATACGTTTCGATCACGCGAGAAAATGTGCATTTCTATTGGCCAATTTTATTTCTTTTAAAAATGAGGTGAGCAACCTTCGTTTGTAATTATACGTTTAATGACAGAGACGATATGCTATTGCATTGGAAGTGCCATACATAGCGAGAGAAGATAAGTGATCGAAAATAATCAATATACTGGAAGTGGCGCAAGTTAGCAGATTGCACATTGACCGTTTGCAAATATTGTACTTTGCTTGGGTAGATTGGAATTGTAAAGACCTCACTCAAGAGCTAATTTTTAAGTAGAGGAAATTTTTTTTTTTAAATATAACTTATAGTACCTGTAGACTAGAACATGGGTAACAGGAGTTCGCCTGATAGGATTGCTGCGACTGAAGGCATATCCTACGTGGGAATGAATGTCTTGAGGGTTGCCAACATAAGAGCCATCATAACGTTCATTAATGGAAACGTCTATCCTGGCTCCCTTTGGATGGGGCTGTGAGTCCAATTGGGGATAATTAATAATAAAGGAGAGAAAGAAAAAAAAAGATTATATATAGAATTGCCTTAGTATTATTAATTTATTATCTTTTAGGGCATAAAAACTTGCCTAAACAAAAGATCGAAAGTGACTGCAGTTATGATATATTTGTAAAAGAACAGACAATTTAATTCCTTTCATGGATGATGATAATTTAGTATTTCTGAATCCATGGCGGTAAATTTGAGGCGCGGCATGCACAATTTTATAAAAGCGAAAATGAAAACAAGACTTCTAATGAAATAAAAACATCTCTTAATAATGGATCCTTATGGTGTTGGAAAATTCTCTATAAATATTGACTTCATAATCGGTGTAATTATTCATTAACTATAAATGGAAATGAACCACCTATGATCTAAGAATAAATTACCTCCCGTTCAACATCTATATTCAAGCCTACTTACTATATACAAGAAATTGAAGCGCGCATGACACAAGCGTAAATGTTTGAGCAGACTATAGAGTTGTAAACAAGATAAACAACACCATGGGCACCGAAGATCATCCCTAGCTTCTGTCTCTTGCTGTGTCGAGTTATTGTGTGTAAACTGATAGAACACTCGCAGTCTTTTCCTTGGTGTTAATTGTTGTGGTTTTTCACGGGGTTTTGGGCAAATGTATTCTGACTTGATCCCTTGAGATTTGATATAAAGAGAAGCAAATCTCTTAGCTGAAAGAATGTTACAAACATGAAAACATTCTTCAAGAGAAAGAATGAAGCCCATGTCGAAACGAGTCATCATCATACAATATATTTATCTGATATAAATTGAGGGCAAAAAAAAAAAAAAAAAAAATTGAAACTAAAGCAAAGAAAGTGATTTCAATGTTAAACATTGTACTTTTCACAGGAGCTTAAACTTAGAGAACAAATAGTAACTTCTTTTTTCAGGAACCAACCCTTATTACTATTATTACCAATGGTGGCACAAGAAATATTTTAGAATTTAATAACTAATTAATAGAATAATAATAACGTGCAATATTCATTTCAAACATTTGACATAGTTATACAGTCTGGTCTCTCTAATCCGGACTTCCGTAATCCGAATGATTCTTTGGGAGCTGATTTTGTTTTTATTTTATCTTATTACTCCCTAATCCGGAAAATTCTGTAATACGAACAAATTGCCAGGAACGGAGGTGTTTGGATTAGAGAGACCAGACTGTACATGTAACTGTATCATTCCCTTTCTCTCAATAATGCCCAATTTTTAGGATGAATAAAGTTGGAATTGAATTGAATTGAATTATCATTCTTAGCTCAGGTCATAAAAGGTAAAATTAAGCAACCATGTAAAACAAAATTTAGGACGTGAATAAAACTGTAAAAGGTTTAAATTCAAATTCACTATGAATAAGATACAATATATGCATGTCGCCAGTGTTGTACTCTAAACCATATACTGCAACAGCCTTGTCTTTACAGTAGATGCACGTTGAGAGCGCCAACAAAAAAGCGGTATAATTTATTTATGCACTTAGACCACATAACAAATGTATGCATTTACATTGGTCAAAGCATAGCTGCCAACTTCTAAGAAACCAAAATCGTACTTTCTGTGCCGCCTTAAGCTAACACCCATTTTCACAAGAATAAAAACATCAGGAGTGGTAATATTGAAAATGAAGCCTTTTCTTCCTCACAGCTGTTTCAAGCCTAATTAACGGAGAGCAAGTGATTGGTCAAACAGTACTCAGTATGATTTTATCCTACTGGCTGGCAGCCATGTCAAAGTTTACAGTCTAAAATGAAGTGTGTAGCATCATATATAATTTTATGATGGCATATAATAATTATGAACTTGAATAAATTTGGAGTTTAGATATAAGTTTAAAGAACAACAGCGATGATATTATGAGTTCAACATTGAAATTAGCACTTTTTATTTTTTTTTAATTTTTATTTTTTATGGGGAAGGGGGACAAAAAACAAAAAAAAATTTCCTAGGATCATTCATATCAGAATTATATCACTCTTGAAAATAACTTACATTTCTCAAAAGCTGAAGAAAAATCTGAAGCATCGCTGAAATCACAGTTGGGAGGAGGTACTCTAGATGACAACACAGTGTCCAATTCTTGCTTTCTGACACAGTTATTTTGATCTATCCATAACAAATTGAATTTTAAAGTCGGATAATCTGTAAACAACTCCATTGGTCCAACATTCTGTCGTTGAAAAAAGAAAGAAAAAGAAATACATCTATGAGATGCGGAATTGCGAAAAGGAGTCATATCTTTGTCATAAATCTTTTGTTGGGGATACCCGGTATCCGGATTTATAAATAAGGAATTGCAAAAAGCACTTTTATTATTTTCTTTAACACAAATTATAAAAAGAACACCCTTAATAATCTTATGATTCATGAAAATTACAATTTGTTAATGAAATATATTATACTTAAATTTTTCTGATATAGAAATAAAAATATATGAAAACAGTAAAAAATCTTATCAGACATGTTGATAAAACTAAAACTGACCTTTCCAGCAAAAGATTCCCATGTTTTGGCAAACTTTTGCTTCTCTGCGTCGTCAGCAGCTTGCACTCCTAACTCATATTCCCCTGGAAGCAGCAGACAAGTTTTTGATTTGTCGTAAACAATAAGCTCTCGGTTCAAGACTAAGACTTCTTCTTCAAGGGAGGAGATGCGGCCATTGCGACGTCTTTTAATTGGAGGTTCATCTAAAATGAAAATATGGAGGAATTGATCACATTTCAATATAGTCCTGATTTCAATATAATCATTAAATATTAAAGGATGTATAATTTCCTTCTTTAAAAAATCATATTCGAAGAACTGAGATGGTGTCAAATCTGTATGACTGAGAGAACTGGCAACTAGCAGAAGAGTGATTGGTTAAAACATTCAGAGCTTGTTACATTTTCAACTTCACGTTTTTCCGGCCAATGAATTTAAAAAAGTGGTCAGTAGTCAGTTGAAAAATTGTTTTCCCTACCAGTGAAGTAGATGAGGATTTTCAAGTCAATTGTTTGCTGTAGTTGAAGAAGCAGAAATCCACTATTAAGTAGAGATTTGGCAGCCATATTTTACAGATACATCCTATGCCCAAATGTTTTTTGGGCATTACAGTAAAAATCATAACGACAAGCAAAATATCTAGCCCCAATACAACAGTACAATAAATTACTGTCAAAATACACCCCTAAAAACATTATTTTTAACAGGATAAAAAATATTTCTTACTAGGAGACTGGCATCTACCATGAGAACTGTTCACATCAGCCTCTCGTAGAGTTGCACAATGCACACGGAATGTTAGCACATGTGATCTAACGACATGGCCGTTTTGATAAGCAAAAGTTGAGCTTGGTATTTCAATAACTTCATGAGGATGACTTGTGAATGATTTAGGATTGACAGGAACACGAACTTGCCCCAATGAGATTGGTACAATTGGAACAGACGATTCCTGTTGAAAAAAATTGTAACCATTATTAGATAGGCAGGTCGACCGTGGAAAAATATATCTATGCAATATTTACAACCATACACAAAACATAATCTTTATCAATGATATGGCTGCTTCAATTGTGGTCCCTTAAAATAAAAAAAAAACCAACCTTGAATGAAATGATACATTTAGAGTATGCTAACGTCACTGGTATTACATATCATGAAAATAATAATTATAAATATAACCCACAATTTATTACAAAAATGGACACCAACCTTTCTTTTCTTCTGGCATACCCTCAAAAGCAATACTTCTACATCTGCAAACTCTGCTTCTGTAGCAACTGGAAAAGAAGAAAAAACATAGCTTCACATATAATCCAAGACAGAGAAAAATGAGTGATTTTCTTTATATAAAATACAGTCTGGTCTCTCTAATCCAGACTTCTGTAATCCAAATCCCTCTGTAATCTGACCCATTTTCTAGGAACAGATTTTTTTCTTATTATTTCTTGGTATTCCTTAATCCAGAATTTGCTGTAATCAGAACAAATTGCAGGGAACGGAGGCGTTCGGATTACAGAGACCAGACTGTATACACCCGAAACTAATTCTTTTTCCATTTTTCTTATACTTATGATCAAAACATTTGGTTGCTTTTGTTGTTAATTGAATGTACCCCTTTCTACTACTTTGGTGATCTCAAGGTTTTCCAGGACTGCCTTTCAAACAGCAATGGGTTTTTCTACACATGGGAAATCCTAGATTACGGTCTGTCTCCGACAGGATTGGTGCTCGTTTTATCCTAGGGAGCAGAAGGAACACCCAAAAATTGGATCTCAAATTCATGCCAGCACATGTGTGAACCAGGGACCTTTAAAACATTGCAGTCTCTGAGCAATCCACTCCCACATTGGGGACACACAATTGTTCAAGTGAAACGAGTGGAAAACTAATGACTTAAAAGAAGTAAAGAGCGTTCTTATATAGCACATTCCCACTAAATGTGCTCGATGTGCTTTACAGAGTTTCCCTGGCAGGCCATTGCAATGCAATATATATATCCTTTTCAAGCCTCCGGATGCATACAGGGATGCGACCCGCTGAAGACGCTTTGCTATAACATACTGACAAGATCTTCCTCTACCTATAGCAAAGTACCCAAGAGTCTTACCCAAGAATTCATTGCGCCCAAACAGGATTTGAACCTGAGACCTCTCGATCACCAGCCCAACTATCTACCACTAGACCAGGATGCCACAATTTAAAGGTTATAAATATCAACCTCAGATCTTACTTATGAGGTCAATCGATGTAAATTTACAAAAATGACATTTTCAATAAATTGCTGACAAAATAATTTCACAAATTCAATTTTCTAACAATAAATTCCAGAGTGTACCCAACAATGTTAGAATTTTTGTCCAAAAATGTCCAAAAACTTACATTCAGCTATATGAAATCCTGAGAACGCCAACTGCAATGTCTCTTGCTTGAACCTGTATTTCAAAACAAAGAAGATAGGAGAGAATGCATTTTGTCTATAAGTATCCATTTCACCTGTTTGTATTACAGTAACTACTGATAAAAATCAAACATGATACATGAAAAAGCTTAATAATATCTCTTTGGTGCAGCTACAGAAAACTGAATGACAAAAGTTTGATGCAGCTTTCATCATCTTTAAAGACAAAACTGTACGCACATCTAATCCATCTAGTCTAGTGCTTGATTATTTGGGTTTCTTCCATTTGCATTCTTTGTTTTGTTTTCTTTTGTAATTGTTTTACACCACAATTAATTTTTCTAGTCTCAGTGAGATCAATAAAAATTTCTCATTTTGGTTCTGATTAACAGTACAAAACAATAAAAACCATTTACATTAATTTACAACAGAAATTCTTCCAAAGCCATAATCCACGTTGAAAGCTTATTTCTGATACATGTGTGTGTTCCTGACAAAATCAGTCGTATGGTGAAGGGTATAGAAAATTGTGTTATAATTCTTTTATCTGAATGCCCGGCAATTTCTGATCAAATCGGATTATTTTTGGTAAAGTTATTGATATTATTTTGTGATCTTGGGTCCAAAAAACAGTTTTTAGAACATATGTTTTAAAGTTTGACAACATTTATAACCAATAATTTAGCCAATATTTGCCATGATCATCTGTTTTTGAATGGAATTTGATTAATTGTGCTTGGATTCAAGCGTGACCCCCAATCTACTTCATTCCTTCCCTTTAATGATCCAGTCATTTAAAATTATCCCATTGGGCTTTGAAAACATTTTACATTTTTTTAATTACTACTTTAAATAAAAAGGATGGACCTCAGGTGTGTATATAACATAATAGGTGATATATAATAGAAGGTTCCCCTGAACTACGATGATTAAAAGTGACTATAATAAATACACCTATGAATTCATCATTTTTCCAAATTCATAAGTTGAAGAGGCCCCAGAAAAAGATTAAAATAGTGTATTTAGAAGTCGGTCACTCAAAATATGCTACCAGATGACATATAAAAAGTTGCTTCAAGTTTTAAATTAATTAGAACATAAACTTCATGAAAAATGGGTTCCTGAAGAAAAATGGGTTTTTCTCGAAAGGACCCCCTTTCACCATGTGACTGATTTCATCAGGCAGGCTCACATATATTACCAATGAGCCTAAATATTATCAAAGGACACCTTGCCTGCACAATGTGCACCTATAAGTATGATCATTGTTAATTGTTATGACAAAAAATGGTTCTTCAACTCATTCTCTTTACAAAGAGACACGGCGTAATAACAAAATTCGTCTTTGATCATAGTCCACAAGATAAAGTTTGAAAAACAATCCAAGCAATGGAAGAAAACTAAATTAAAATACCGTACCTCATTAAGAAAAGCCCTTACCTCGGTCTAGTGCAATTCTGTTGAAATTTGGACTCCACAGTGCTCAGGATTGAATCAACTTTGAAGGAGCTTCTATAAAAAAAATTGGAAAAGAATACAAATACTCTATCAGAAAAAATATCTGATCTTTACACAAAGAATTTAATAAATTAAAAATACATATATATATAACACAACAAAGGTCTTTCATATATGCTTCTTTTTCCTTTCTCACGTTGTGAATGAGACATGCTTTATAAAGTATTCATCTTTTGGATTAATAAGGCAGTGTGTTTAACAAGAAATTCTTCCACATGTGTCATGTGATCTTTAAAAATCATATACTGCCTTTTTACTCAGACATGCCAAACTTCATTTGTAGTAAGGTGTAACTATTTAAAGGAGTAAATTAGTGCAATTTTTCAATCTCAAATGTAATATTGCAGAACGATATGAGATTCATAACCTGGAAGTCCAGCTATGGATGCAAATACAAGACTGACCAAAGGGCCAAATATGGCAAGAAAACATTGAAGGCCCTTATGGCGGTGAATGGCTCTGAAGGAAAGAGAAAATAGCGTTTCACTTTCACAAGGGACCAGCTGAAAAGATATAGAGCTGCCAATGCAGTAGCCTTGAATGACAAAGAAGAGACTCTTGTGATTGTGTATTAGTGTAACATCACGATGGCTTGGTGTAACTGTGTAACGAAGGTGGTTTAGTGTAACAATTACATCCCAGCGTGTAACATTGGCATGTCTGTTTACCCCTAGTACGGTATTATCTTAATCTTAAATTACCTCTTCTTATTGGAGACAGATCTACGCAGCTTCATATAGGACAGGGTCCTAGGTAAAAAAATTGGCTGAAAAAAACAAAACATGGAAAGAATTATGTTATGAACGACTGTAAACCAGGTAGAAATTTACAACTCAAGTAAAAGATATAATTCATATTATAAAATAATGGTACAAATGCTGCATCAATATATAACAAATTCTAAGTGAGCAGATTAAAGAAACATCACAACAACTTATATAGTCGAGTACAATTTGGACTAGAACCACCATAATCAGTACACATGACAATGTCCTCACTATCAGGGTCAGATAGTACATAATGCAATATACCTGATATGTAACCCGAATCTGAATTTATTAAGTTGTAGAATACTTCATCATCTCTCATCCCTGTCAGGTCAAAGGTCACGCACAAGCAAATTCCATTTTTCTCTAACTTAAGCATGATCTTTTCAAGCTTGCTCATGAGTGAGCCCCAATCTCTCCTGTGACCCACCCTTGGCCCCTATGGATGCAATTTCCATGTCTGTCTGGTGATCCATCGTCACCTTCTAAGCCAAATTTCTTCTTCTATTGGCTTTTGTCCTGTTCTTGTCAGGTTCTCATTTCTTACTTTGTCTTGCCATTTAAATTTCAGTAGAATTACTAGAATACTTATTAAAGCTGTTAATACAACTTGGGAGATGATAGAGTGATCTGATCAGGTATCTAATTTTTGCACTTGCTCAAAATTGCATAAAGTTTTAAAATATGTATTTCCTTACCACAAAATTCCTTATTAAATTTAAATTGTTCTGATCCCCTAAACGAAGTAGAGTGAAGCAGAGGTTGGCATGAGATCTTTAATCGCTTCTAAAATGAAAAACTCCATTGACACTGATCCCAGTAGTCAATGCTCTGTCGTTTATCATGCCGAGTTGTCAAGAAAAGCTTTGTGTCGTAATTTGTCGACTCGACTTTTGGTGGGTTGATCTTGACAGCCGTTATATTGATAATGAGATATTTGTAGTTAACCTGTGATAACGTAAATGATGGGATACTTGTTCTTCATTTAAACGATCATTCACTTCTTGTGATTAAAGGAAGCTGTCTTGATTGGAGAATATTTTAGATTCCGGCCAATGAGATTAGTTTGAATTAGCCTTGAAACTTTTCCCCTGAATTTATTATCTATCCATTGATTAAAGTGAGAGTCTATTCACTTAGATTTGGTCTGATGCAATTAGTGATCTAGATTATTTAACAACGAAGCAAAAGCACATTCACGCCTTGGGAATATTACTTCCATGACATCGTTGACTTTTCTTGGGTTAAAAAAAGGTATAATAACTGGTCATTCTAAAAAATCTAAATAGCAACACAATTTTATTTCTTACTCACCAGAACAATACTTCTTGTTCTCAAATATCTGTAAATTTGTGTCGGCTCTGCAAGATAAAACAATACAATAGGCCTAATTATAAAAAACAAAACTTATTGACACTGCGAGGCAGGTTTTAGATTTTTCATGAATGAAGAATGAGGCTGGCAACCAACCTATCTTTAATGTTGATAGCTTTGCTTTACTAATCTACTAGGGTCAGTCAGTAGATCTAGGGTTAAAGTAAATTAAAGTTTAAAAAAAACGGTGTAAGTATGGTTTCAGCAAAGCGGCAAACTTGTGTCGAAGGGCCAAATTCCTAGACCTAGAGTGATAGATCTAGGCCCGACTAGATATAGATCTAACTCTAGATCTGCTCTAGATTATATCTAGACTCTTATGTATCAAGCTAGCCTAGACCAGATCCTAAACTCAACAGCTATAGATTTTCTAGATCTAGAATCTAGATTCTAGATCCACAAATAAGTGTGAAATCATCTCCAAAATATTGATCTAGGATTTAAAATCGGAGATGATTTTGATGAAAGAAATCGTTGCTTATTCAATCATAAGAATACAAAGAACAGGCCAGATAAGTAATCTACTTTGTCAACTCGTCTGTTGGTGGGTTGATCTTGACTGCCGCTATCGATAATGGGGTATTCGTAGGCAACCTGTGTTTACTTAGACGTTGGGATATTTGGTCTTTTATAACGATCAAACTCACTTTCAAAGGACTGGAGGAAAAGTTCGTGGTTAGCTTCTGGGTTAGATTCCCGCTTGACTTCTTTAGATACCCCATTTGAGTCGGGTAGCTTTCGTTTGGGGCCCATTTTGAATTCGGTCAACCACGTGGTAAAAGTGTTGTGGATCCACGGCCAATCCGCGGGAACAACGGCTACACCCACGACAACTCGGCTTGAAGGGGAAACGACAGAGTGTTGACTACTGGGAGGAAAATGGGGCCACATTAGCTATATCTCCGAAATAGCGTCGTTTTGGGCCTTTTTCAAAAAAATTCCATTTTCCATTTTGTCATCTTCATGTTACCGTTGTTTATCTATCTATCTATCTTTATATCTATCTATCCACCCAACTCTATATTATATATCTTTCCATCTACATATATCTATCTTTCTATGTATCTGATTATATTTATATATCTTTCTATGTTCTTTGGAGGTCGGATGGGACAGGTGGTGCTGGAGGGGCGAGGGGATGCTAGGCGCATGAAAAAGAATAGATAAAGAGATGCATCAGAAATATTGTTGTGACGGATCTTAATGGTAGACCATTAACTTAATTAATCATTGATGAAATTTCATTCGACTTCATCAGACCGAAGAGCTATATTTCTCTGACTAGATCTACACAGTACATGACAATGTAATTGTAGTCTCAAATCGCGGCGGTCTTATTTTTCTAAGTTAACCTGGGTATCTATAAAATTTCAGGGCATAATATCCTCCTCCTACGCATCTCCTTTCCCCTTCATCCCTCCTTCACCCACACACACACACAAAAATAAATAAATTTAATCACAAAATTAAATGAAAGGATTAAAAGGAATAATAAAACAACAAAAGCAACAACAACAACAATAACAAAGATCAAGCAAAGCACAATTAAACAAATACCCCCCCCCCACACACACACACACACACATACACACCACACACGCACACACACACAAACACACACACACACACTCCCCATCCACAAGAAAAAGAAATAAAGCAAAAAACAGCAAAAAGCAAGATTCATGCTATAAACTTCTTTGACACAATACTATCTGTCAATTGCTTTAACTTATAATATAACGACAAAACACAGTACAAAATACATTACACAATAATTAAATAATGTGCCAGCGTATGCTCTATTATCTGATCTCGCTTTTTAACACTCATGGTCGCCCCAGAATAGATACCATAGAGATTAGCCAGCCAAACTACATATTATGTGTATCTATCACTGTTGTCTGCCATCCTCTCGTCTCCATCGCCAAAGTCACGAATTAAGTTCATAATAACCCTCTCATTTGCGCCTGATAAGGATACGACAGTCTCCCTTCCATTCATTTCAGTGGCGTGGAGTGCCTCGAACCGATTTGCCCCAAAGACCAAACTAACCACGTTGAGGTGACTACACACTACATGATTAAGTTTTAGGCAGAATGATCAAAGACTTTGTCTGGAAAGGATAGCAGCATAACGATGTGTCATAACCCTAATCCTAATTCTGTTCACTGTTATGCATGAATTTCAAACACAGCTCGTGTTAGGCCTAGATCTACTTTAGTCGAGTCCAATTAATTGAAGTGCCAATGTACATAAGCGAGCGAGGTTAAAATATGACAATTTGAGTAGGCCTTGTAATATAAACTCGTCAAAGGAAAAAAAAAATCTAATTAACAGCCGATGCAGCGAAGTCGGACGACGTCGACAGCGAAATGTTTACTTTTAGTCAAGTATGTCATATAAAATTACTAAGGCCTATTCTTTCCAGAAAAAGTAAGGGTCATTTTGCCATTGTGGTCGCAACCTTATTGAGAGACAGATGAAGCACCGATTGCTCAGTAATTGCTCTCTTGTCCATCGGTCGATTAAAAGCCAAAATATAATCTTTGCAAGCTCGAAGCTTGTATTCTAAAGATAATAAAAAATAGAGGGATCGAAACTTCCATTTTTATTCCAAGGAGGGAATCACGAATAAAAGCTTGAATAATAGCATAGCAAATCAAATTCTTAGGATATAACTGTCCATAGTATTAGTGTAATAATAGTTTCTACATTCAATTTTATTTATTTCGATATTGATTACTTTTGTACCGAGTAGTTTATGGTATGCGTGTTTGTCATTGCTGGAGACATCGGCACCCTACGGCTACAACATGCACATTGTGTTTTTCTCTAAATGTGGCGAATGTGCACGACGTGCTTCCATTGTAGGCTTTGATCACAAAAAATATGCCATAATAGTGTGCACCGAATTTTACACACTGCATGCAAGCGGTGGCGTCATGTGGGTTAAGCTAAGACTAAGACTGGGGCTAATTTATGAAGAGATAAACAAAATATAAAGATGGGTATACATTCTTAAATAAAGCGCAGTAAATTTTTGGGGTGGGGCTGAAGCCTCGAAGCATGCATGTAGGCCACCATAATAAGTGGACCATAAAATCATTATCTCTTTAGATTAAGATGCTGCCTGAGCCTTCTCATAAGGAGGCTTTGGTTGCTGTAAAAGACGGTCCGCCTCTGCTCTCTTGATACTTCTTTACCGCGGTTGGACACTTCTCTGTTTTTGGTTTTTGTTTGCTTTTCTTTTTAATTCTCTTTTGTGTTTTCTTACTTCAGTTATCATACGTTACGTCATTTCATATTCTCGGTAAGGTGGAGCGCAACTCTATTTAGTATTTAGATACCATTTATTATCTAAGCGTGATTTCATCTTCTTGTCGTGTGCATTGTTCCGAAACCAGCAAGTATTTTTATCTGGTATTTCTCGTTGAGATACATCTAGTAATCGCGACACCGTGTATCGTAGACACTGGTATGCCTTATGCTTTTAAAATCTTATCTTATGCTATAGTTCCAAATTGTTGTTTTATCATTCGGGTAACGTTGGACAACAATTTCAAATCTGGTAAGTCAATAAAAGTAAGCTTTGCTATAGCCTATATTATCAAGGGTGACCAACCGTTTATATATCGTATTATCAAGCATCGAATTTTTGTCATAATGTTTCAAAAGCCCCATAAATCTATTGTAGTCCCGTCCCGAGAGAGAGAGAGAGAGAGAGAGAGAGAGAGAGAGAGAGAGAGAGAGAGAGAGAGAGAGAGAGAGAGAGAGAGAGAGCACGCACATTAATGCTGTAGGCTATGTTGTAAGCAAATTCTTTAAGTGTTTACACCACGCTACCGTGACCATCTTTATTTGCATTTAAAATTAGATATACATCACATGTATGTTCATCTTTGCGGGCTTTGATTTGTATGTGCGTTTGCCGTTTACTCTCTTGTTTGACTTTGATAACAACTGATAAAGATATGACATTAGTTTCCGCTTTGTTACGTTTAGTCCTGAAACAACACTCCATTTAAGAACATAAAACACTAATGGTACATTTGGAATCTTCTGCCAATGAGTCAATTATTTACGTGAAGAATCAAATATATATTAATTTGGGCAACCATTAACGATAATTCAGTAAAGACGGCATCTGTGCATCGGCTAATAAGAAGAACAGGATATTTCCTGGAAGTTCAGTCATAGGCGACATAGGTCATGCAGAATTTAATTAAATTAAAGCGACTTAAAATCAATACAATTCGATCCAATTCAAGCTAGATTTAGACTCGTAGTCAAATAATCAAAATACAAGCAATTAGTTCATGGAAATTTGTGGATTTTCAAGGTCAATGGACAATCTTTCCTTCTACTCCCACCCTCCCACTCCCTTCCATTGTTCAAACGCGCCAACAAGTTTATTCTAAATCCTTTGAGTTTGGTATGAAAATAAAATTACAACGTTTATGCTTACACGTGTAACCCACCTGCCTAAATCTAGATCTAGCTATGATTGTAATCTACTAAGTTGTACCGGGTTAAAGAGTGCTTGGGCGTATAGTGCTGATGATCTTACGTCCAGAAAAGATACCTTAGGTATATTATCTGTGGTATTACGTTCTTTATCAAAGCCCACAGGTGTTCATTAAGTAGGCATAGGCATACAACGTGATCATGAGCATGTACCTGTTTAAAAAAGCAAACAAATTTGTAATACATTGACAGTATCAGTTACAAGCAATGATACGCTTTTAAAACAATAGGCTTAACTTTTTTGTTTGTATGGCAGCGGATGGAAAAAAACTTTAAAAAAAAAAAAAAAAAAGTGACATCCATAAATGTACTATGGGAATGGTTAAGCTATCTATTCCCTCTTGATTAATAATTGTTAAAATTGTACGAATTGTTTATATCATAGACCTATCTAGCATTTATATCCATCGTAAGTTGCTTGCCAACTGATGGACTTTTTCCTTTCATTTGATTGGTTGTAGATCTAATAAAGGTAAAATACAGAGATTAACAAAAATGTTATCGGTGCAGGCTAGGCGTAAAGCGATAGGTTACATTTTTAAAATCTTTGTTTCTGTTCTTGTTTTTTTTTTAATTTTTATGATCGTTTTTTTTTTTTTTAATGTTATTGTTGTTGCTTTTGAAACTGTTGTTAATAATGAGGATTTTGCTCCTCTTTGCTGGGTTGTTTTGATGTTGCTTTTTGTATGAGCCTACTTTTTGGGTACAAATATCTAATGGGATAAATAATAAAAAGGAATGAAGTTCGTTAAACTTTGAGTTGTACAAATGGAGGTAGAAAAAGATCTAACAAAGATAGCTCTATGGATCTAGTGTAAATTCTACCTCTTTTGTTGTATAGGAGGATGAATAGTGTATAAATATTTAACCTTTCTTATCCCTATAAACACTTCTTTCCGTTTTCTTCACATGACAGCGATACAATAACATCACGTGATTAACAATGGCTAACACCGAGCAGTCAAATCTTATATCAGTAGATGTACCAAATGTTGAAAATACAGAGATTCCAGAGCCTATATTTCAAAATGGACAGGTAAAATATTTTGTTCAAGTATTTTTATTTATATCAAAATTAGATTCGCCATTTCCATCCTCTCATCGTTTTGTAACGCCACAAACAATCTTGAGATGTTCCATTTTCGTTCCAAAGTAAAGAACCAGAAGTTAATTGGAACCCAGGGTTTATCCACTGACTGACAAATTTGGAATGGGCCAATTGGCCCCCCTCAGTAAAAAAATCAATGGGCCATCGACTTCGGCTAATATTTAATCAACTTATAGATTTATTATGAGCCTAGTGTTTGCATGAATCGTTAATAAAGTAATCAAATAGTATTCTAGCCAAAATTAATTGAATAGAATCTACTTAGATTTAGTAAAGACCGGTTCCGAGTGCAAGAACAAGAAAATTGCATCATTGTTAGGCCTTGACTACTTCATTCTATCTCTTTTTTTCCGAAACGAAAACATAACATGGTAGACAGATTCACGCAACTGGAATTGGAATCGGTATTGTCTGCCGGGCAAGCATTATAATTAATTGTACATGCACTGTACTCTTTTGTAGGTTGAAGTATTCAAACGACTTGCTTAATTTTTTTCTGCAGCCTCACTCAAATAAGACCCGAAAAATCATAGCAAACTAGTTTTGTGGTTCAAGGTCCTTGGGTCTTTAAAAGCTCAAATTTACATGTTAGTTTTAATTTTCATGGGCAGAGGTTCGAGCGCATCGTGTAGGCCTAATATCGCACAGCACTTTCTTCACTAGAACATCGATGTGATACCGCAACTGCAACCATGCCAGCAGCGGGTGTGCCATGCGACGATGGAGAGTTCGGGATGTGTTCGACATAGCACTACAATTAGAATTTAGATCTAGGCCACGGATTTTGCAACCTATTCTTAATAAATCTGCTCATTGCCATCACTTCCACCTAGTGGCTTATTCTTCTATCTGAACGCAGCCCAATTATAATTTTTTTTTGATACTGGGCTAGGATCTCAGTGATCTCTTCGGCGCATACGTTCTGATATAGAAGTGCCAATTGGCGCAGGACGTGAGAAAACAATGGAACATTTCAGCCTCAATGCACCATTTGGCGCAGGGCGCACTCAGTGATCTCTTCGGCGCATATGTTCTGATATCGAAGTGCCGATCGATGCAGGACGTGAAAAAACAATGGAACAGTTCAACCTCAACGTACCATTTGGCGCAGGGCGCACTCCAAAAATAAACCTTGAACTCCTTGTCAAGTTAGTGCCCATAGCATACTATACACCTCAAAGCTTGCAAAACTCACTTTGGGGGTTATATCACCGCGAGCGCACTTCCTGGTCTAACGGTGACTTGTGGTAATATTACCGACGTAGCTTTGCTAGGGTTAAGGTACTTATTCTTTATATAGAATGTTTTGATCTGATTTTAATCATTGTTTTTCATTTTCAGCTCTCATATCTCGGGAGAGATATTGAAGTTATCCCACAGCAGCTTTTGGAGGATTACTGCAATATAACATCTCAGTTAGATTTAAGTTACAACAGACTGCAGTAAGGACAATTTTTATTCATTCATGCTGTAAACTGTATAAAAAATAGACCTAGTATATATCTCTATATACACCCACAGATTTGAGTGATAACTGAACAGTTTTTGTTTGTTTAAATGTAACAACAGAGATTGTCCATATCTGTTTTCTTCTGTTTAAAACAATGTCAATTATTTCAAAACTAAGCTAGCAGTACAGTCTATTTGGATAATGGAATTTCACAGTGAATCATCAATTGATTTTGTGTCTTATTCTCTTACAATAAGTTACAACTTATGTGACCATTCTACTCTTAATTTTGTCTCATCCTTTTTTTGGTTGAATTTATATAGTATTTTGTTTTCAATTTTATGTTTAAAGAAATAATAAAAAAACAAAATTAAAAACTACTGTGATCAGTGATTACAGAATGTGATCCTTTTGAACCAGGCAAGATTGATAATCAATGAATGTATTCATGATTGCCTATATAGTTTTTACAAAATAATGTCCGTTTTTTCCCTTCTTTCTTTCTTTCTTTCTTAGATCTTTAAAAGGTTTACAACACTTCAAGTTCCTGAAGGAATTGGTACTTGATAATAATGATCTGGATGATACCGTTGTCTTTCCCTCTTTGAAACAACTTCAAACTCTAACCCTGAACAAAAATAAAGTAAGATTTGTAAAACCTTCTTGAAATCCCAAAAGTGAAAAAGCTCCTGTGCAATCAGCCTAGATCAGTGGTTCTTATTCTTAACCTTGTTTGAGGTACCGAACCTACCAGTTTCATATGCATATTCACCGAACCCTTCTCTAGTGACATCATGAATTTACACGACGAGTCAGGTGTGTCTTGACCTTCGCGGAGGAGGCTCCGCTGAACCCCTAGGGTTCGATAGAACCCAGGTTAAGAACCACTGGCCTAGATATTACAGCATTGAAATTTAAACAATAATGTCTTTGAGTTCTAATCATTTTAATTTAGCAAGAGATTTTAATCTGAAAGAATTAGCAATTGCTTGTAGTGCTGCACTGCTTGAGTTATTCCATTTACTTTGATACATATCCTAGAGAAAAATTTTCCATTGGGATTTAGCAATAATGTATAATGATAATGAGAACATTTATATTGTGCAAATACAAAGTAGCTCTAAGCGCTTTGACAAGGAGTAATAATGTTAAGAATAAAATAGAACTAAAAACATGGTGCATAGAATTTACATGGGTAAAAATTTACATCTAAATGATGAAAAAAATGAGCATGTATCAAAAAGTAATAATTAATCATAGAAGCTAATTTTAGAAAATAGGCACATAGAATTCCATAAAATATAGAGGAGAGAATCTAAAAATATTATAAAAGGTAGTGTGAATCTGTATGTATGTCTGTGTCACATCTACGGGCTAGACCAGAGAAGTCTAGGTCATATAACTTTCATTGAAAGTGACAATTCTACTGATTGTTTGTGAGACTGAGTGTTTTTTTCAATGAAGTCATTGGTTGACTAATGACGAATTATTTTCATTCCATAATTCCACCAAAGGAATAGCCATTTCCAAGTTTAGACCTAGGCTATTCCTTTTACAACCGTCCAGTTTACGTGTTCATTGGTGACTTATTTATTTTCACACAATTCTCGATAATGCGCACCGCATACATATTATAATCATTAAGCCTTCTTTTCACTAATTTCACAAGCGATTTTATTACAAGCTAGATCTAGATCTAGAGAGAGATAGATCTAGATCAATCTGTTATTTAGTTATTATCAAGTAAGTGTACGGCCAGAAACATTCTTGAGTTTAAAGGCTTCAATGTTTAATTTAGAATGAAAATTATTTATATGTTCTAGGCCTATGTTGTTGAGTATCAGCCAATTGCTAAATATGGAGCCCAATATAAGGAAGTAAAAGGAGAGAGAGAGAGAGAGAGAGAGAGAGAGAGAGAGAGAGAGAGAGAGAGAGAGAGAGAGAGAGAGAGAGA
>JASKDV010233874.1:0-18169 GCA_032466395.1 Aegires albopunctatus | reverse complement strand
TTATGCTATAACATGTACTTTGTGAAGCGCTGTGAGCTCTGATGAGAAGGGGCGCTATATAAAAGTTCATTATTATTCCTTGGTTGTGCATTAAACCCTTTTGCCAACTTCTATTTATAGAATACATCTCTGTGTTTGCTATTGCACCCTCACTTGCTTTAGTTTGTGCAGTGAGGGGAATTGAGACAATACAATGTACTATAATGCAATTGAACCATGGGGAAAGGGGCGATCAGTGTTGTTGCATACCTAAAGCGGACAGTGGCGGACAGAACACTTTTGTATGGTACAAGTTGAGAGGCGAGATGCGCCACAGACATAGCATTCTCTAGTATGCTCTGGATACAGAAAAACATAAGAAAGGGAAAGAAACCAACCAAATGTAATTATTGTATGAATTTTAAATGTCATAAGACAACTATAAGAATTTAGAGAGATAATAATTGGGTGGCGAAGGACACTTTTGCGACATAGAGGCGCCGCCACTGATCACAAACAACAAAACTAAATTTAATCACTTTTGGGTCACCAATGTGGGATAAAATTTAAATGGATTTAGTTTTGTCAATTATTGTAATAAGATCTATTTTCGGGGGGAAAGATCATGCAATAAAAACTACATAAATAAAATTATGCCACAGTCCATTGGGAAAATAGAGGATAAAATGTTACCACAGTTTTTGGTGATTTCGTAATTGATTTGATAAGTCTGATTATCCAGATAAGGTTAGAATTATTTTAGTAGAGTTTAGATATTTTCAGCTATGGTTGTACAAATTTAAAGTTTCTCAGCTATTCATTGGTATATTATAGACATGCAATATTTTTTCTTTAGATGATTGAAAAATTACAAAGACTTGTCAGGACATTGGACAGTGAGAGAGATTACTACAAAGAACAAATCACAGTCTTGAAAGGTAAGGTTAATTTTAAGATTAAGAAATGTTTCAAAAGTTGTGCTCATGGTAAATTTTCATTATTTGACATCCTCCATTTATTAGGAATAAATTTTTTACATCTAGAAATCGTTCTGAACTGAAAAGTTCTTGAAAAGATCAACTTACAAAGGTTAGAGTTAGTGTCAACTTGGATTATCTTTGATTCATTTCAGTGGCTCTTTTCACAGTTGGACATAGGGGCTAATATCTTTGATGATTATGATAATATATTGTTCCAGTGTGGATAGGTACTGGAAAAGAATTTTCAATCAATTACTAATTAAATTCATTCACCATTTATTTCAATCTGCAGGGGATATTGACATACTAAATAACACCATGAAAAACCAATCATCTTTGTTCAACTCTGAGTTGAGAGTGTCAAGTGTGAAGAATGAAGTTATGCAAGAAATCAACAAAGTAAAGGCTATGGTTCACAATTATGATAGAGATTCAAATAAAAAACTTTCTCCAAGGTTGGAATCAGACTTTTGGAACATGTAAGCCCCTGTTTTCAATAATTTTGAATTCTGGTTTTACACCTAAAGGCCACTCTGAAATTTTACAAAAAAAACAAGTATCATTTTATTTCTTAGAATTCAAAGTTTTAGAAAAAGAAAGAAAAACTACTTCTTACAATGATTGACTGATATAATTCATAAACCGTTCATTGAATGTATACATGTATGCATCACACTGTTCATATGTTTATTTGAGGCCAGTTATCTTTAATCTGAAAAACAATTTCAATTTCAATTCTTAAAAACAAGTACTACTACTAGTGAGGGCTAATGGTGAAGACCTAATGATAAGACATACAAGAATCCACAATGGTAATTTCAGCCAAAGCTGTGATCTATTGTTATTGTTTATTGTTTTTAATTGCAATTAAGGTCACAAATGTTATGTTAATAGTTCATATTTTGGGCCAGGATTAAGGCCTTTCATCCTTTATTAAGTGAAGGAAGAATCTGAAATCATAGAAATATTTATAGGCCTAAATATTTTAGTTCTTATTTTTTATTGTTGTTTTATTCAGAAAAGAGAATTTGACTGATAACCTTGAGGAAGTCCGATTTGAGTTGAACCAAATGAAGAGAAGAATAGGTAATGAAACATCCAAATTTATTGTTGAAGTATTCATATCATAAGTTAATGGATCTATGACCTTACTTTTAATTTTAATTTATTTTTAAATTGTGTGTTGTTATTTGTTTTACAGATTTGTTAGTTTAAAGATTGTATAGCTTGGTTGATATACTTTCTTTCATTAGAATATGTATAAAGCATTTTTTTCTTAGTTGGTTTTAATCATACTCATTATAGTGAACTTAGAGAAATATTTTCTCTTCATATTTAAAAATTCAGATCAAATGGAAGATCGTCTTGCTTTATCTCGTGATTCCTCCATAAAACCGAATAGGTTGCACAAGGTAAGAAAAATAATGTGACAAAGATTCTTAACTATATTTTTTTTTTGGTGTTGCGTAAGGTATTATGTAATTCTTTGAAATTGTTTCCTTTGCTTTACATTTTAAAAATTTACTGACTTATCTTATCATGAAATATTGTTAGGTAATTTGTGTACTTTCTATCAAAAACATATTGACACATTAGTGTTTTATTATTATTATCATTATTTTTTACTATTATTAGATATATATAGTATTATTAATTTGCTATGTCTATTGTTATCACCTTGTGTTGCCATGTAATCCAAGTGAAATTTCCTTTTTAGATAATAAAGTTTATCTTATCTTATCTTATCTTACCTTAATTATGATACTATTGAGCAGGACTAAAGAAATCTGTTGAATACTACAATTTTGTTAGGGTCAAGACCGAAAAGAGCTTCATCCATGAAAATGAGTAACCTTGATTCCTTTACACTATTTACAAAAATCTTACTCTTCTTCACCATTATAAGTTGTATATTGATTGATTGTGATGTGACCTCTAATTCTTTTCTTTTACATTGTTTTAGAGATCCTTTGAAAGTGACCCTCTTCTCAGTCGACCCTTGTATACACCAACAAGTGGTTCTGTGCCTCGCCCCTCTGATGGTGATCTTCAGCTGTTAAGGTAAGACTTAAAAGTTACCTTTTGACTCAGATACTTCTGCATATAAATTTCCCATTAAATTATTCATTAAAATATTTTTTTTCAAAATTCAGTATTGAAAAATCACGATTTCATGAACAATTTTTGGAATGGTCAAAAGCTCTTGAGAAACCAAACTATCTATGGGATAAATGTTTTATCATAAACATTGCTTGAATGGCTTAAAAAGTGAAAAAAACACTTTTTTAAAAATGTCTTATCAGAACTTTTTGTTTATTCTCTTCAAAGACATGGCCAAAAATCCAGTTACTGAATTTTAGAAAAATGCTTGTCATTTATGCAAAAGGCTATTTGGATCATCTGTATAATGATACTGTTAAGATTAATAGCTCAAGGGGAAAATATAAATACAATACAAAAACTAACATACTGATAAATATTCCAGGCAACTTATGAATATCTAAGTAATGATTCTCTTAACTTATATGGAATAATTCTCTCCTTCTAAATTCATCAGTTATTATACCCGGTGATTTCATGAAAATGTATGATTTTTTCTTTCAGATTGAGTATTTCTACTCTGACCGAAAAGTTAGACAATCTAGAAAGTAAGAGCAAATTTCAACTCTTGCCATCTCTTCCAAGGCAGTCATATCAATCTAGAAGTTACTTCCAAGACAGTAAGTGACAATTTCTTTGTGTAATGAAAGAGATGCGATATATAAAAGGAGAAGTGTATTTTCAAATCATATTTCTAATGCATAAATTTGTTTTTAGACCTACATATATATATATATGTGTGTGTGTGTGTGTGATTGAAATTTAATTTGATAATATATCCTGATTTTGATCTATTTGAAAATAGAACTTTTTCATAACTATAGCTCAGATGAAATAAGAATAAGATAGTTGTGAACTTTTCTAATTCATTTTTATCGGTTTGCCTCGTTGATTTATTGTATTTAAATGCCTATGTCACAATGTCTTTATCCATATATTAATTCAGATTGGGAATCAGAACTTATTATTTTCATTAATAAGATGATACCAAATATGATAGATATGCCTTATATAAAATAAGGAGTTTTATAAGGAACTGGCTCATTTGATTTTCATTATATTTGATGTATTTTTACAGGAGATAACAAACATTTACATGACTCAGCTGTGCCAAGATATTACTCAAACTTGTCTTATGGAGAAATCCAAGATGATGATGATCAATTTGATGTAAACAGTTTGTCTGATCTATCAGACTTGAGTGACCTTAATGAGTATAGTAACATTGATGACCTTGACCTTGATCTGATGACTTTGAAGCTTGAGGATGATGACATTGGTCTACCTCTTTCTCCAAGATTTACAACAAATTTCTCAAAGAGGACAAATAAGAAAGGTAAATTGCTCTTCTTTATTGACTATTTTGAAAATAAGTCATTATCATATTAAGACCAGTGAAAATGCCAAACTGCTGGAGTCCAAACTGAATTGCTATTGTTGCCTCCTCCTTCACGATTCCTTTCATTACTTATTACAATTTCACCAGATTTTTAATATTCAGTGTGACTCTTTCGTACAACATATGTAAGATCAACATATGTAAGAATAACAAAATGAGTATTTATTTATTTTAATCTTATTGTGTCATAGTGGCCAAATAGAAAAGTCACTGGAATCACAAAAGAAAGGTCATGGATTCAAATATAATTGTTGACAGGCAATGTTATTTACATGAATTCTCTTTGTTGGCAGTGCTTTTCTTATAGCCGATGCTCAGTGATAGTAAAAATGCAAAAGATAAATTTTATTTTTGGTTGGAACTTATTTTTGTTAGAAAATGTTTTTTTCCTGATGAGTTTACTTGTAAACTTTTGTTTTTCTTTTCAAGGGAAAGTTGCATTTGACCTGAATGACCTTGATTTAAGTGACCTTGATGATGGTGAGGAAATCAATCTGGAACCCGATAGCCTTGATTTGAATAAATGAAAAATGTTATTTATAACATTGCAATAATTGATATCTATAATCTATATCAATCACGTCTGGTCGCTCAAATATCACTATTTCTCTTTCCTCATTTTGTTTTATTTTCTTTTAAATTCTTTCTAAGATTCAGGCCTTGCAATGCTATATTTGTTTTGTCCACTCATTGTTTGATGTACCCATGTTATTTTACAAGCTATTGTTATTTGTTCTTTTCAACTATTATATTGTAAATGCAAGAAGTTGAACAAACTTTTGTACACAAAATGGAAGTAACCCTGATTCGATTTTCATAGAGAGGAAAAATTTTGAATTTATGCATCGGTTCATTATAAGAAGTACAATACAACCCTCTTATATCGATATCTTTGGGACCACCGATATATGTCAATATAAGCGGTTTGTCAATATATCAGATCAACTAATAGATAAAAGGAAACACAAAATTTCATTGGTCTGGCAATAAAGTGTTTTATTGGATTTGACAGCCTAAAAGCATGGGAATTCATTGCCCAGAAAGAGTGCAATTTCAACAGCATACACAGGTTACCGAGATGGACATCATTGGTAGGATAGCATGTGTTTTCATTTGTGACTTTCACCAACCAATTTACCAGTTGTCTGTGGTAATTTTAGTTGCTTATATAATTGTTTAAGCGATGCAGTCGGAATGACGATGTAAGGGGTTTATTGGAAAAGGGGGGGGGGGGGGCCCCCTTTGTTATTGCACCCTTGATCTCTAACAAAGCCACTTTTAATTTTGATGTTTACAAAATTTCCTAGTATGAGAGAGGTAGGGGTGCTGGTATAATTATAACATAATTGAATCATGTCAGGTTAGGAAATGAGTCATGATAAATGTTTTTTAAATGTTATTACAATAATACTGTAATATCTTAATTGTTGGCTTGTTCAAGTTTACTAAAAAATCAACTTTAGTATTGATTGATATCATTTCTCACTTTCTTACTTATTATTATTAGTAATTTAAGTTTCATCAGTAAAGAGCAATAATAACATTCCACATTACTTTTTCAATCACAATAAATACTCAAGGATTTGTAAGGTAGCTGTTTTAAAATATTAATATTATTATGCGTGCATTTTCATGAGAAACATCATCTCAGATCCCTAAGATAATCTAATGTAAAGTGCCAAAATACAAAAAAAAAATGAAAAATGAAAAAAAAAGGAAGGAAGAGTGAGGATTCAAAATTGTTTGCCTAGAGACTACAAATAATTATATTTTTGAAATAATCTATGTGTTTTGTATGTAAAATGAAAATTAATATCCGATGTGTTGTGTTGCATATTTTTCTCACTTTGTTTGTTAACTATTTTACTTTTACTTTGATTGAATCATATATTATTTCATCATTAGCAAATTATATGTTTTTAAATTAAAATCAACCATATAGGATATTATACTATAGGTAGTCATAGGTAATCTAAAAGAATTATATTACGTTTATTGTATTTGCTTTGCAGTCAATTCATTTTATGCCATTATCTCTAATTAAAAACAGTCTTGCATTGCTGTGATATTTTCTTAACATTTGTTAAATCTACATATTAATTTTATTAATCATAATTATAATATTTAAAAGGCCATATATTTTATATGTTTGTTGCAGGCCATTATTATTTCTTTATATAGTGTTCATGCTTGTATATTAATAATCCCAAGCCCAAGAACTTAAATCCTTATTATATATAATATACCCCTTAAATTAGTAAGAATATCTTCAGAATAATGTTTATGTCATTTTGAACATTTTGCCATAAATTTGATAACTTTATTTCAGCATTATTTTTCTTCAATAAACTTTTCAAATAAAACCATTTATTATTGTATAATATCGTTGTCGCATTGAATTTATCCATTTCCACTACTTTGGTGATCTCAGGGTTTTCCAAGACTGCGTGTACACATATGGACCTCCAAAATTATAGTCGGTCTCCAATAGGACTTTGCACTCATTATATCCTAGCAACTTAACCCAAGAAAAGGTACGGGCATCACCGGATGTGACATTCAGGTAGTGACCAGTTGCCACTTTGATTGTTTGGGGAAAATGGAGGTGTGGCAAAGGAAGAAGCTCATATTTTGACTCAAGTTGGAAAAAAGATCAATTTCACGTTTATGGAAGAAGATAGACCTATAAAACTATATATTTTCTAAAGACTATAAAATGAGGAATTCCTATTTAGATGTCAAAAATTGGAAAAAAATACATATGATATATTTTTAAGTCATTCTTTATTGTTTATCTACAAAAGAACAGAAATACAACTAACCTATACTATACATAGCTGTGGAAAAAAATATCCATCACAAACATAGCAGCACATACCCTTGATATGTATCCTCCTATCTGAGTTCCTGTGTCATTCAAAATGCAGTTAGCATTGAAATAAATTAAAAACATATTTGCAATTTTAATGAGCCGGTTTGCAGGCTTTGCATAGTGTCCCTTTGACAAGCAATTCCAAAAAAATGGGAAATGGTAAAATACTATTATAACTTGCAATCTGATTGGCTGAACTTTAACTCTGAACTCAAAGTTTAAATCACGACAAAACCCATGATTAAAGAGTGGAAATTTTCATTTAAAGAATGCAAGATCTCTCGCAGTTAAATAATCCCCAGCGCACTTCCCGAGCCAACGACCTTGCGGATTATTTCACCGCAAGCACACTTCCCGGTCTAACAGTAACATGCGGTAATATTACCGCCGTAGCTTTTGTAGGCTTAATGAGGGCTGGATGTAACTTAGAGGCCAATTCCTTTACACAAAGTTTTTAATTTATCAGTGGTTAGGCTATTTGGTTTAAAATATTAAGGCTTAAGTTCAAATCCTGCTGATACACTCTTGGTATTGAGTCCTTTCAAAAAAGAAGGCTATTAATTTAGTTTTCCTCACTCTATCCAGACAACAACAACAAAAAATGTACCAGCTAATCTCGGATACAATGTGACAAAATGGCATTTTGAGTATTAAACTAGATATAGTAGTACGGTGGCCGAGCAGTAAAGCTGTTGGACTTGCATGCAGTTCGAATCTCATTGAAGACCCTGTGTTTAACTCTTGGGCAAGGTTATTAACACGAATTGCCTAAGTTTGCGGTGCTGTTCTTACGGCTGACGCTCGGTGACGGTAAATACCAAAAGACAAACTTCCCTTCTGGGATCAATACCGGTAAGTGGAATTTTTTAGTTTTAAAATTTTTTTATATAACATGGTAAATAAAAATGGATAAGAACAAACTCTATTGGCTGTTTACTTCAGGATTGAAACAGAATCAATTCCAATTATTCCATGTACCTCACTCCCAGTGGTTTTGGTGTTTATATCGATATAAAAACAGTTTTTGCAATAACAAAAGAAGGCAAAATAAATAGACTTTTATTTGCTGTAAAAGTTAAAAGAGTGGGAGAAAAAAACCCAAACAAAACAGCACTGTATCTAGACTAGTAAATAAAACCGTTTATTGTAATAATAGGTAAAATCAGCACAATTGAATAATTAAAATTTCATTGTCATACTAAAGGAATTCTAGAAAACATGGCCAGCAGGATAAGGTAAATACATAAAATGAGAATATGAATAGAAAACTTTGCTTAAATAGAAAATTTATATTAAACAACTGTGTTTAAATAGAGAAGCTTCTTAAACAATAATTATGAAAGGATGGAAGAATGCAGACACAACAATTTATTACAATGCAACTGCAATAAAGGCAAATTAAAGATACACGAAACAAAATATGATTTTCATAAAATTATCCTTTACCTTTAATAGACGAAACCAGCCGAATGTTTTACTCAGTTTGAATGGCACTTTCAACATCAATTACTAAAGAAATGAAAAGTTTACATGTAAGATACAAAAAGTAATCACGCTTATATTTCAAACATTGTTTGATTATTTCAAAACCCTGCAAAATTAAGCCTAGGACCAATGCACCTGTTAAAGTTAAAGGGTTAAAAGAAAATCTAACCAATCCCACATATACAAAAAGTAAGTCACAATGGAAAACCATCAAAATCATACAGGGCTGCCACATATCTGTGGATTTAGAAATTTTTAGGGATTCTGCCTGTGGATCGGCCAAATAATACATCTTCAATGTTGTGGGACAAATCTCAGTAAGATAGGGTAGATGTTTTTAATGGCACTTCTGAAGCTTCTTTGGGGAATTTATCACACGAATGAGACACTTTTAGGTGAGTTCAATTTTTAAAGATTTACTAACCATACAAACAGCTATTATATATCATGATGACGTTATTGTTTCTGGCAGTATGTACGTTCGTTAGCATCTGGTTCAGGTCGACCAAAAAAAAAATCAGTGGATTTTGTGAAAAGTGAGTGGCAGCCCTGATCATTTATATTCTCTGGTAAAGAAAAAACTCAAAACAATTTTCAAAACAATTATACAATACATCTTAAACATACTGTGAGCTGAAATTTATATTTGTTGATATTTTATGGAACAAAATTTGAGATTAAGAATTCATTTCAGGGGCAAAAATTAAAACTATCCTCCGTCCCCCACTCCTCTAAAAAAAGGGATTTCAATTTTTATTGCAGCAGTCATAGGATTTGATTTTATTAAATTACAGTTTGGTTTCTTTTTTTGGACTTTTATCAGCATTGGCGACCACATAACCATTAAGATTTCTCATTGAATTCTATGTGGATTTATGTAATATTGTATTCATGTAATTCAAAGATCAACTTCTGTTTAAATGAAATTAATGAGGATGGTAGATGTAGGATGATAGGTGATTGATTCAGTACATAAAAATATATTATATTGAAGAAAAATCTTTGCGAAAAGAATATTTTTAATAAAGAATCCAAAATAATTGCGTATTTAATTAAATTTCTTCAGTTAAATAAATACATAGACACCGGCACCTTCTGTGTAAAAATGTTTTTCAAATTGCAAGGCAGAATTTTCTAGTTAGAAAACTTTGAGACATAATATTATGCAACATAAAGCACTGATTATTGGGGTTTAAAAATGGGATGAACTTAATTGGCTGGACCTATGCACACAAAATACAATAAAGAATAATCTTTCACAAATTCATTTTATGTATTTACATAATTTGTGTTGGAGCACAGAAAAACCCTTCACATCCACACCAAAATAAAAATTTAGAAAATGTTTGAACCTAGATTCTTTATCTTTTTTCTTTTATGAGCATTTTGCACTTTATTTGAGCTTAATATCTTCACCGGTACAAAAGTTATGGCAATTTTAGTGTGCCTAGGCAGCAAATTTTAATTATGAGAAAATTGAGTCAAAGTTAGAAAACAACAATACAAGGAAATAGATTGCTTCACAAAAACACAAAATTAAACCTTCTAAAGCTTGTTATTGCAATAAATCTACTAACAAAATCAAGATTTATAATTGGACTGTAAGATTCCATTAAAACCAAAACTTCCCTTGAAATGTCATATTTTGACTTTGAAAGGCCTTGGCAAGAAATTAACTTTTATGAGATGTGATGGGTTGTCCTGTGCACCCATGCATTAAGCAAAGAATAATTTCACAAATATAATTCTCTTGAAAAAAATTATTTAGCACAATTTAGGTGCTAACTAAGCATAGCATAGTTGTAATATTAAAGTAGGATTTTCATAAAAGTGAGTAGCCCTCAAATCCCAGGTTTGTTCCCTGGCTGATGCATGCATCAATTGTTTTAAGGACTTTGATAAGCTTTTTATACTTAAGCCATAGCTATGGAAGGTCTATGCTTTACATTCTGGAAATTATTTCAGTTAAAGTTCTGCTTCTATGGCACCTATTGCTAAGGACTTTTAAAATCAATTCAATTGTTATAAAATGTGAGATCTCATGGCAAAATTCATTTTTGAACAAAAAAGTAATCATTCAACAAAATCATCCTGATTAACAAACTTTGCTGAAGACCAATATCTTGCCTACAGTTGTAAACAATAGAGATGATATTATGCATTGCATCTTAATTTTACCAGTTGATCTATAAGAGAAGTTTCAAGCTGTAATTTATGGGAATATATGAAAAACACTTAGGTATCATTTGTGATATGATGTGGAATGTGTTGAAAAATCTTTAAGACACTTAACATAGAATGAGTTAAAAAAATCCTCTTAGATCTAAATCTTTTAAGACACATCAAAATTGCACCAATTATTTCACATGAAAAGTACAGTGTTTTCAAATCTTAAAATGATCAATAAAAGGAAGAAAAGGCCACCTTATTTGGGAACTGGGAGGGTAATATTTCCACCTATGAGTTTTGTCAACAATGGAAAAAAGACTTGACTGAAAATAAAAAGTTAAAATGATTACGATGAGCAGTGACTTGATAAAACTGAACTGTATGAGTGTATGTAAGGTGGAAATTATACAAAATTGATTGAGCTAATGATATGTTCACTATTTCTCCATCCAAAACACATTTTCAGGCCACATATCGGATGCTGAGAGATCTATCACACGATTGCGATCAATACCCCAAGTGGGAACCATGCCATGAGTTTCCAAGAATGTCTTGATTTTTGAAGAAGCCTTTTCATTATGACGATAATATAACCATTCCATGAGTAATACCTGTAATAGAAATATCCTATAAATTATCTCATAGACAACTAAAAATTGATTTTTGATTTTAACAAGTAAGATAATAAATAAATCAATAATGAAGTTATAAGTCAATAAGTAAACAACAATACTTTAATTTAAAAATGAAAATGAATACATATATGTAAATGAACATTTGAAGTAAAAATAATGATTAAACAGAAAGAAAAAAAAATTCCCAATAATTTTCACAAAAGGAAAATTTCCTTTTAGGTCTATTCCAAAAAATAACAAAAATAACCTTGGCAATAACTTCAGATTTAACTGCAAAGGTGAGTAAAAGGGGTAAATAATCTTGCCTAAGTTTTAAAAAAAACTACACAAAAACATGCTAAATGGATGTTTGAACTTGGGACACTTAGGTTGTTGCAGTGCAATTCTGTATCCATTTATCTATCCTAAAATTGTTTCAACAATACTCAGGATCAGCTCAAGCCTTCTAAATTTTGAGAGAGTAAAATTTAGATTTTCTCTCAATGTGTTTCATAAGTTGAATTTCATAGGAGACTTCAATAATTAAGTGAACACACAGGAAAACCAGTCACATCTCGCAAAAGCTAATTTCATGCTGAGCCCTTTCAAAGTCAAAATATGACATTTCAACTAAAATTTTGGTTTTAACAGAATTTGATAGTCCACTTATCAATCTTGATTTTGTGAGTAGATTTATCACAATAACGACCTTTAAAAATGGTTACTTTTGTGTGCAATCTATCTCCTTGTATTGCAGTTTTCCAACTTAAAATTCAATTTTCTCAAAATTGAAATTTGCTACCTAGGCACACTAAAATTCCCATAATATTTGAACCAGAGATGCAAAATGCTTAGACAGATAAGGGATTTAGGTTCAATCAATACCTAAATTTTTAATTTGGGTGGATGTGAGGGGTTTTCCTGTGCATGCACACAATTAATCATGTTAAAATAATTCTGTTTCTAAAGGGACCTAAATCTGTCAAAAATGGTTTAAATGATTACCGATACCCTCTGTATTTTAGCAAATGAGTGCATTAGAAACAAAGAGAAACATTTGTGCCCTGGACTGATCCCTCTAAACTCAATTGTACCCTCTTCATATTCACCATGATTTTAGACTAAAGTTGTAGCTGGATAAAGCTGGAAAAAATATTTGACATCAGCCACTTGTAAACCCAAGTGTAGTAAACATTTTGGCAGAGTAATCATAAGTTGTGCTGTTGTATAACATTCTTCAATTGAAAACTAGGAGCATAGTTTAAAGATGATCTGATATACAAATTTTCAAAAACTTGCAAAAACTTATCAAGATATTACTGAGATTTACCACACTTAAAGAAACCCTAAATTTCATCCTACCTTCACATTAACTTTTTTAAACAATTGGTGAGCACACTCAAAAGCAGCTTCTTCAGAACCCTCAATATCCATCTTGAGAAATATATTTTTGCCTTTGATTAGCGGAATCAAATCATCAAGGCAGATTGCATCCACTTTATTTCTGTCATCGGGAACAAATATGATAATCAGCATTATTTCATAATCAAATTAAAAGATAATTATTTCAAAAAAACATATTAAGCATTATCCATATCTCTACAGATCATTTAAAAAATTTGATTTATATTTTCAAATTTCTAAAATACACAAAAGAATAAAAACATTGCAAAAAGTAATCTAATGAAATGGTGATAATGTCAGAAAAATAAAGTTTTACAAATTAATTAACTCAAAGAAACTTAAACTTTACTGTAAATGCAATGGCCAACCAACACTTTGAAATGCATGGTGTAGAATTAAAAACATTAATATTATTAAAGATAGAGTAAAAGATAGTTGTCAATTTCGGAAAGTCAATAGAATAGTTAGAAGGTGATGCCCACACCTTGTATGAACATTCCTCAATGAAAAATTGGGAATTTTAGCAACTTCAGAACCACCAATGTTGGCTGAATTCATAGTAATCTTCATTGGCCCACGTTTGTTGTATATGGCATTGTGGATTAGAGTTACTTTACACAAAAGGTTATTTTTTATGAGAGACTGGTGAAGAAGCAAGTGATTTTCCTTCAAAGCATCAACAGCAATCACTTGAGCGCCTGATAAATACATTTCAGAAAATATTATATAAGATAATGTTTATATCAGTGAGAATTGAAACAGATTAATATAAATTAAGCACAGTACCTTGTTTTACAGATATACTTAATACAATATATTTTCTTAATAATCATTTAAACAGATTAAGAAAATAAAAATAAAGATTGTCTTGAAACCAAACTCATTATGGACCAATGTTGCAATGGTATAACTCTAAAATCTAAACAATAAACTTTAATTATATCTTTAAAATGCCTAAATAAGCACATGAATTAAAGGGGAACCATGAAAGAAGATCCTATTTTTATGTATTCTACAGATAATTGCCAATTATATGATATGTTATAGAAATTATAACATTATTGCATGATTAAATCATTCTGTTTCAATACCAGTTAGAGCTGCTGGCAGTGTAAATGCTCCAACATTACTTCCAAGATCTACCAGCACCAAATCAGGAAAAATTTGGAAAGCTTTGAGCATTTCTGCAACATTATCTTTTTCCCAAGCCCCAAATATCTGTAAAGAGTGAACATACAGGTAATATTAATAATGTGAAGAAGCAACAAAGTAATTCAAATTCAAATAATAAATCAAATATGACAACCTGCTTTAATTTATTTTTAATCCTTCAAAAATTCCAACAAAGAAATAATTTTATAAAGACACAAAACATGTACAGTGTGACCTCTGTAATCAGAGATCTGCTTAATGGGAAACCCGTCTAATTGGGAAATCTGGCTAATTGGGAAACCACCAAACGTAACGAAATCTCAGGAAACATAATTTTTTCTGTATTATTTACCTCTCTGAACCAGGATGGGTCTCCGATTAATCATGTTGATATTTTTAAGGCATATAAGTATCAAATTCCTTTTTTTGTGTTTTTCCATTCAATTGATTTTTACAAACTCTTTCTCCTCACTCAAATGTGACCGGTAAGTTATCATGACATCTGCATTTTTAAATCTCAGCTTTCAAGATGTATAATAACAAGAAGAGAAATGATGTGAGTTTGGATAACAGACTAATTTAGTTTTAGAGGCTCTTACAAAACCTGGTGCAACGATTCTGAAAGTTGCTCAGCAATTAGGGTTACCCAGTAAAATAAAACAAGCAAAGGAGCAGCTGCAAAACCTGGAAAGTGACCCCCCAGAGTTTGCTGAAAGAAATAGTTTTCACAATGTCATGTAGAAGATGACATTGGTGAGGTCCTTTTCATCCCACAGTCCTTTTAAGGCTACCCGGAGTCTTTGTTCAGGGCTGCCCATAGTGCATTTCAGGGCTAAGCAAATATCGTTTTCAGTGCTATTCTTCTACAGGGATTGCTGTGACATGGCAGAAGGACTCTTTGGTAACTCAAACTGTTGGGGGATAACCAAAATCAGGAAACCCGGTTAATCAAGATGATTTGACAATCCAACAATGTTTCCTGATTTTAGAAGTTGCACTATATTCTTATAGATAAAACCTTAATAAACATTAAAGCAACTTTAATTATATGTGTAGATTTATCAAAGGCAAAGCAATTGATTACAGAAACAAAAATGTCCTTAAAATGCCTTTGAAAAAAAGTATTTTACTTGCTGGGTAGACTTCCCAAAAATCATAGTTAAGACAAATAGAATGTATATTATATACATAAATGTATACATAAATGTACCTTGATGTTGTTTGAAATGACAAGATCTTGTTTGGGGTCATATATGCACATCTTATATGTACTTGAATGGTCAGGAAGAAGCATATCAACACACTCAAACTCCTTCTCTATCAGTGCAGAAAGCTGCTCATTTGTACGATTAGGACTGTATGGTAGAACGCGAACATTCTTTTCATTCAAAATTTTAGATTTTTGGTATACTTCTGAAGGACATGTTTGTGGAATTTGCAAATCAGATCCTGACCTTACTGATAACGAATACATTGTCAAAATGAAAAATGCAAGGCACAGAACATATATTATCTTGATGCCTATTTTCTTTCTCCAAAGAAAGATTGCCCCCATAGAAATCATATTTGAAGTAGAAAATCTTTTCATGAAGACCCAGAGGTGGAAATACTTTCATCATAGAGATGGATTCAGAAGTTGGTTTATGAATGTCATCTAGTGAAATCAGCACATGCAAAATGATACTGATTTAGAGTTCGTATTATAAGTTCATGTTGACATTTGTATGTTCATGCCATTGTTTCACTTTTATTCCATGTCTTTTCATCCAATGACCAGATGCAAGTATATGATAGCAAAAAAGGCCCATAATCATGATTCTGGAAATATTCTACCTGAAAAAATATTTTAAAATCTTCAATGTTAGTGTCACATTAACTGAGGAAAAGTAGTGAGAAATAGGTGTAGATAAATAAGAACGAGCCATTTTAAGAAACAGTAGAGTTTTTTTCTTTTCTTTTCTTTTTTTTTATGTTGTTGGGTTTGTTTTTTTGTAAGACCCTTGCCTTGACATGTCTGCTGCAACATCCATTTGGTATTCAAATTGAGATTAGGATAGATCTAATCTAGATATAAACAATTCAAATCATGATGCTCTTGTTTGAAAACAAGTCAGTTTGGGAGGCATTGAGGGACACTTTCATTGTGGATCTAGATAACTGTCCTGTTAATTAAAATCCACAAAAGTGAAAATAAATTAGATTAATTTTAAATTAACCTGACATCTCTCCCAGTCTTTTATTCTTATATCATATAAACTGACACAACTCAACTGGGTTGAGTATTACCGTCAATACGCCAAAAGTAATAATAACAATAATAATAATAATAATAATAATAATAATAACAATAATAATAATAATAATAATATTAATAAATATAAAAATTTAAACCAATCAATAAATAGATTCAACAGATAAATAAATAAATATAATAGAGCAGTCTAACAGGCCTAGATCTAGATCTAGAATCTAGATAGATCTAGATCTAGATCTAGATCTAAATCTAGATCTATCTAGATCTAGATTCTAGATATAGATTTTATATTTCATGTTGTAGCTTATTTTTAAGATAATCAACACTTTCGTTACTTCTAATATTTGGATTCAATTTATTCCACAATCTAGCAGTGCTATTGGGAAGCTATTTCTTTACCTTGCATCGTTTAAAAAAAACTAAGAGTTATGAAATATGCAACGTTGAGCCTAAATCAAACCGTCGTTTTGTTTAGATCTTTAAGGAGATTAAAATGACAAAAATATGTAATAATAATATTTGTAGAGAAACCGGAAACTTCTCTGTTGAAAAGTAAACAAGCGATCACTTCTTCTCTTTGGAAAATATTTTAGTTTCAATGTGTCTATTTATAGATCTATGATGTGTCCTTTCCATAAAAGGAGATAGTTAATGTGTGGTGGAAACCAAACACAGCGTTGTGTTATTTTACGCTGAAATATCTCACGTCTCAAACCTTTCTGTCATGAATTATTAAAATTCAATATGTATTAGAGCTAGGATAAAGAATGCGTAATGTAGACACCATATGTGTTAAAATTTGATTTGTTGAGATTATTGCTTTCTCATGGGAAGAAACTAAGCAAAAAATGCATCACTAGCCTAAGTCTAAGCCTTGATTTGAGATCCAAAATTAAAGCTAGAATTCTAGAAATCTAGAGCTAGTTTCCGCATTGATGGACACAAGTTCAATGGAAGTGATTCCTCTTCATAGACAGAAACATTTCACAGCAGCATGTGCAGAGATACTTAACAAACAATGGCCCCGTTCCATGGGAGCCAGGTGAGTATATAGATCTAGAATCTAGATCTAGATCTACTACAGTGGTTGAACATTTAATATTCAAGGCAAACATAATTGATTAAACTCCGCCCCTTTATTGCGTAATTATACAAGGTGACAAAATAATGAGTGTAAAAGAATTGTTGATATTAGCCAAAATGGAGTAACTTAAAGATATATCATAAGCGGCATTTCTGACTGAAATGTACTAGTCTAGATCTAGATCTATCACACCCGTATCGCGTGGAGCGCATAAAACTTTGTTGTCTACTTTTCCGACATAGTGATTTGAGTGTAAGGTCGTACCCCACAAGCTATATTTTTATGAATTTTTTTAAAATTTCAACTAATTGTTGTAGCCTTTTGAGATGCCTTATAATTTTCATTAAGATAAATTCAATATTTTCTCACAATGGAAGCGAAATTTTCATTTGTTGAATTAAAGAAAAATAGTCAGAAAAGTAAGTGGTTTTTCTGCCTGCAACTGGTTGCAAAAATCCTTGATACGAAATAGGCCTACAGTGGATCTTTCATTCTTTCGATTGCCAAGAGACCACGAATGGGAATCTAATATTTTATTAATCTTGTTCTTACCATATGCAATTTTTGGAATAGATTTCAGATATCATTTTCGATTTAGACTAGATCTAGATCTAGATCTAGGTCTAATATTATGATATTGATTATAGTGATATTATTCAATGAATTGTTACTTCTCT
>JASKDV010233763.1:0-18172 GCA_032466395.1 Aegires albopunctatus | reverse complement strand
ATGGCTGACAACAGAGAAGAGTGGAGATCCATGACTGCCTATGTCTGCAACAGACCTGGCACTTGAAGAAGAAGAAGAGAAAACATAGTTTCTACACATTTCATTCACTAAAGGGAGGAGAGTGGGCTTTAGAACTTTCATCTGATGCAATGCACAGCTATAATAAAAGAATGACAAGTGGACAACATATCCAACAGCAATCTATACTTTTCTCTCACAGGCCAAGGTTTGACATGAGTAGCATGAGTGTGAGAGGACATGGCAAAACATAAGATTTGCGCTCAACGGGTGAGGGTTGGCAGGTTTGCAGAATAATTTTGATGAGTTTTAAGGTCTTGATTGGCCTGCTCAAAATTAAAAACTTTTTTCAAAACTTCCAACACATGCCTCCAGACCCTGGAGTGGAGGAGGAGGAGGAGGAGGAGGAGGAGGAATAATAATAATAATAATTGGTAGTACATGTAGAAGTAGAAGGAGGAGGAGAAAAGGAAGATTAAGCAGCAAGAGGAAGTTGGGGGAAGAGGATGGAGTGAAGGAGGAATAGGAGGGAGGGAAAAAAAGGAGGCACAAAAAGAAATGAAAGCTTTTATTTCATTTCATGACATATAAGTTTCAATACATTCTTGACTGATGGCTCAGTCTTGATTATTGATAAGTTCAACATATAAGTAAATGAAACAGTGAATACCTTAAAAGATGGCAGTTTGGACATTCCAGATCGTATACCCAAAAATCCACCAGAACTGTAACGATTAAAACCAAGACCAGACTCTAAGCCCCCTTCTTTTGCCCAAGGGTGTCTTGTCTCAAACAAGCCAGCCAATGCAGATGGCATATTTGAAGCAACAGGAGTTGAAGGTGGCTTCTCCTTGTTTGCTGTAGATACTGGCATTTTGGATGGTTGCTGATGATAAAAAAAAAACATAAAAAAAAAAACAACAAAATTAATGTTTGGTGGTTTTGTAGAGCTTCCTGCATTATAATTCTCTCTATGTAAATATTAAATAGAGCATAGAACAAATAAAGATGTGCTGGAAGAGGCAGAGGCTGAGCAGGAAGACAAAAGCCGTCATTGTCAATAGTCAAAAGAAACTTTCATGGTTTAGACACATAGATCCAACATCATGACAGTCTGTGCAAGACCGTTATGCAGGGCATAGTTAAGTGCAGAGGAGACGAGGAAGACAGAAGGAACTGTGACAAGACAACATCAAGGACTGAACAGGATTAAGTCTCCTTATTAAGGTCGATGACTGAGAAGAGTGGCATGAATTGTTAAAATCTGCTTCCCTCAATTCCCCCCGACGATCAACTGGTCATGGGAATGAGTGAGAGAGTGAGTAAAAAGTTTGCCGATACAACTTAGGATTGTAATGCCCTTGTAATTACTTTCTTTGTCTTTCTCCCCCTTTTTATATATTTAAAACATTTAAAATTACTAATTTTACTATATTTAATACACAATGTATATTACCGTGCCTGCTGAATTTTCCTGTTTCAAGGTTTTTATGGTCTCTAATTCTTTTACTGTAACTAGTGCGTCTAAAGAAATACCGCTATCACTCAGAATCCTACAAAACAGACTACGACTTTTCAGCCACATTCTAAGACAAGATGTAAATACTCCGAGCAACAAAGCAATGGTTCACTATTTCAACCAAAACAACAAAAAACAGGACGACAAAGAACATCTATAGTTACAACACTCAGACACTACCTCAGACATGTGGGGCAAAATCTAAAAACACTTCAAGATCTTGAAACAATCCAAGACAGTGCAGAAGAGTGACATGAATGGAAATTTGTCACCTCAACAATCCTAAAAGTAGCCCAGGCGGAAAAGTCTGTCGACTATGCAGCGGAAGGGCCCTAAGTCAAGTAAGTCAAGTGCATCTAACATTTATTCTGTGATTCTATCTGTTCATTCATTCATTGCCCTTCACCCCCGTCAGAGCATAGGCCATGAAGTTCTACACCCTGTTGCCTTGGGGAGTTCTCTCAATCTCCCTCCAGGTCATTTATATTGCCTTCACTTCTCCCTCCAGATGGCTCCACCAGGTTGTCTGTGACTTGCCTTTCCTTTTGCCTTGAGGATTCCAATGTAAAGTTTGTCTCACAGATGTCTAGATGTTTCCTCAGTTTATGGCCAATCCAATTCCATTTGCTAATCTATGGTTTGATGTAAAGTAACTTCATCCCTAGTATAATCGTTGTTGTTTGTATTGCCTATCTCTTTCTGCTATATCTTTGAAACACTCAAAAAACGTTAAAGCTGGTGCCTTTGCTTTCTTTATATTTACATATGTTTTGGGATCTCGTTTACTTATAAGTTATATTGTTGCCCGAAATATAGCTCTATTTTTGTTAAATTCCCTTCTGTACCTATTTCTCTCTAGATATTCTCATTCTTTGCTCATCCGTTCTGTCTCTACTGATGCGTTTCTTATTTCATGCCTGTATACCCTTCTTTGTCTCCAACATGTTTCTTTGCACCATGTTCCAATATTTTGTCACTGCCTGATTCTACTTTTTTCCCTTTCCCCATGCCACTTTTTATATGCCCCGCATCTTCTCCCACCCCCACTGAAACATTTGATATTTGATAGTTCCTCTTCTATTTCCTCTGTGTCCTCTTCATTTGAACACTTAATAATTTCTTACCCCAATTGGACGAATTTCATCACAGATTCTTGACTATTCAAGTGTAACTCATAATCATGCTTTTTATCTTTGTCCCATTACCTTTTTTCCTGCCTTTCTTCGACGTTGATAGTTTCATTGACGAAATTTGTATATGAAATGACATTCAACATTTTGTGGTCAGACCATATATTTTTACTTCATGTATTTTGAAATTTTCTACAATACCATCTCTTGTCATATAGTAGGCCCCTACATAGTTAATTAAGCTTTCCCCTTTGTGACTGCAAAATGTCATTACACCGATGTTACTATCTTCGTCCAATCTTCCATTTAGGATGATAAAGTCACACGTTTCAGAGCTGTATTTACTTCTGGCCATAGTCGTTCAAACCACTATCCTTGTTTGCTCTTTCTTTAGCTAATCCATTCCTTACCAAGTCCTCATCACTCATCCCATTTTCATTTCTACTAATACTTGATAATCTACCCCCCACTGTCTACTTCTAATCCAATGTTTCTGTCTCTTGTCCCAGTTCTTGCATTCATATCTCATCATATTATCAGCCATCCCTGGTCCTTTACTGCGGCTAATTGATCAATTAACAAATCATAACAGTTTACCCCTCCACTTAAACCTTCCCCCTCATATATATACAAAAATTATAAACATATTCTTCTCTCATCCAAAATGTTCTTTATTTAATTTTAAACACAATCCACCTTTACTATCCCAAGCCTGTTGTTTTATCCCCTTTTCAAGTAACATTCTCACCCTCTCAAAACCCTTTTTGCCTTTGCTTTCTTCTTTCTACATTTACAAATCATTTCACAATCATCAAACATCAACTAAATATCCTCATTTGTCCATGTTTCTTTAAAAAGTACAGTAGGCGCTGCCGATAGACATGGTCATTGGGAGAAGGCTGGACAATATCGACCTACACTACACTAGACAAGACCGTTACTGATTGGTTCCCATCAGCCGGTAAAATTAAACATGTCCTGTCCTCTCCCAGCTATACACAGCGATACGGGAGAATTCGCACTTTGAAGTCAAAGGTACACTGTGGCCACCCCCCCATCATTTCACACAATCGCATGCACCCTATACCTTGTCAAGTAATATTACTATGATTTTATGGGTTTAGTCAAGTTTAGTGATAAAACCACATATGCAAGAAGTAGTATTTTCTCAAAATCTTGGTGGTCCAGATATTGCAATTTATCATGGCCTTGCCGGGAATTGGAGAGTGCTTGAGGCCAAGGAAACCGTTCTTAATGGTGGGTAGATTATATAGCAAAAAATCAGTTGGAGCAAGTTAGCGTGCTTGAATCAGAAGCATGCTTGAGGCCAACGTGCTTATAGGCGGCATAGACTGTATCACATCATGCTTCTGCACATACTCCCTAAATTCTTCACACTCAAGCTTCACATCTAGACCACCATTCACATTCATAAAGCACACACTCTACGGTCCAAATCCCTATTCTTGTATCGTCACGGCTTCACTTCCAAGTCTCGCCATCCTCTGTGTTATCTGTCTCTGGTCACGGCCATCAACAAAAAGGCTTGCTGGATATGCTAACCAAGTTTCCTTTCCATGTTGCTTGGCTAGTTCCGGCACTAGCTCCTGCCCAGCCTTTCAAATGGCAGTAGGAAAATCTTCATTTACAAAATTTTTTTTCAATTTTCATCTCGCTTCCTTTATTGCTTGGTGGTGATTAAAATCTACAAACTTCACAATCATGGGGTAGGCTTGTCACCTCTCCTTGCTCTTCCTATTCTGTGGGCCCTTTCAATTGTTACTTCATCAAGGCCAATTGTCTTTTTATCTAAGATTTCCTGCATTTACTTTTTGCAGTCCTCTCCCTCAGTCTTTTCAACACCATGAAAGATAAGAATGTTTATTCTTCTTCTCGCTTCTTGGTCAATTATTTTTTCTTCAAATTCCTTCAACTCCAACCTCTCTTCATATTCTATCATTCCCCCTTTACTTCTTTCACACATATCTCTGCTGCTTACCTCTCTCAACTCTTTTGCATTTTTGTTAATTTCTCTTTTCATTTCACTTAATTTCTCCATTTGACTTTTTATTTGATTCAAATATTTCATATTCATTCTGCATATCCATCCTTTTTATTTTGTCCTCACTCCATTTTTCCAATTTTTCTAGCCTTTTCAAATTGAATTCTTAAATTTTTTTCAACTCATCTCTCACTGAATATGAGTATTCTAGTCTCTCTCCTCACTTATCTCTCTCCATCTCTTAGCCTCTCTTTTCTCTGCGTTTAGTTTCACCATAATTTTCACAATTCATTGTGGCTATGAGTTCTGACTCAGCTATTTTTAACAAAATGAATCTCAAAAATGAAAAACGTTCAGGCAAATCATTGAAAATATCATTCCTTCTACCTACAAAGGCAAACGCCCACCTTCCATTATCCAAATTTATTTAGAAATCACAAATATTATAATTAACACTATAATACATTCCAAAATAAATTAGAATACACTGATCACACAACCAAGTGTCCAAGACAATATCAAAGTAGACAGAGACAGAAACACGATACAGATATTCAGAAATACCAACAAACATCCCCTAGGAATAAAAAAGCATGACCAAATGCAATAAATTATGGAATATGCCTCTACACTCTATTTGGGACCCCTAACTAGGCTAAAAAAGCATGCATCAGCTGTATCACGACATCCATTAGCCCATTGGTATTCTATGGCTACCTCGTACCTGCTATGACCAGACTAAGAATGAAAAGACACCAATCAAAATTCATGTTGCCTCGCTCTCACATACAATTTCAAGAGCTTTCTTTCCATCAAATGAACGCTTGTGGAACAACTTGCTATCGATCACTGTCAACTCGAACATAATTGACCAATTTAAAAGTAAACTTGCTGCCATGGCATTTCAATATCACAGTCACAATTTGCACATTCGAAATCCCATCACTTGTTCTTTTTTTTAATATATGCACTGCACATGTGCCCCAGTCTCTACATCCATTGATTCAAAAATGCATCTAGTAATAATCAATAGGCAAATGCACTTTTAATTTGACTAAGGCTTTTGAAATGAAACCTTTTCAAAATAATCTGACTATGATGAAAAATTTGAAATAATATCTTCCTAGGAATTTCAATGTTTCTTTTATAATTTTGACCACGTGTTGACAAAGATATTATTCAATCCAGGGAAGCTAAAACTACTTTCACTTTCAGTTTAGGATCATCAAAGCTTTGTTTCAGATTTTTTCTTTGTGTTTGTGTAATTATTGCTGCAAAAGGTCATCTAGTAATAATAATAATAATAATAATAATAATAATAGTAATCATCACAGATAACAACAATGATGATGGTGGTGATGGTGATGTTATATCCACCATAAAGAACATCTCCATACACTTACTTTTAACACCAAATTCACAATAACAATAAAACATTCAAGAATGAGTTACCACATAATTGCTCAAGTTAAAGTGACGACTGACTCTTTAAAAAGGGCCTTACTGGTAAACAGGCCACCATCATGTCCCTAAATTCCTTATATTTTTAAACTACTATCATGTAGGATACATTGCAGTTACAATTGTAAAATTAATATTACAATAATGTAAAAATAATGTGATAATCATAATAATGTAAATATGGAGATATAATATTATTTTAAAACAATGTGTTATGAAAATGTCCACAAGGAGTCCAACTAAGGACTATATGGCAGCCTTTATGAAGACAATGCCAATTTGGGTGCTCTGATTGTGATGCCAACTGACTGACTGATACTGGTTAGGGTATAACAGGTCTTATAACAGGGTAAATCTGCTAGTCCCATCAATTCTGTTATACCAGAGTTCGACTGTGTATCAAAAACAAAGATAACCTGATTGCTAAACAACACTTTCATCAAATATATCTCATTCATAAACACATACCGGTACTTTAACTAAAATAAAATGGAAGGCAAGCATAAAAATAATCAGAGAAACAATAAAAAGAAAGCAGATATTCTCATCTGAAAGTCTTATCTCCTTTAGTATTATTATAACCTTTACAGTCTTGGAAACTCACCTTATGTTTTTCCTCTTGTTGATCCCACCATTTTTCAAAATATTTGAAAGCTGATGTTTCTACCATCTTTTTACACAGATCTCTTTGCATTATAGACTTGAGCTCTGCAACAAATTCTCCCAATACATGAGAAAACATTTGAGTAACATATTCTGCCTCAGGATCATAGTCAGAATCAAATACAGTGTCAAAATTGTCAAAGGCCTGTTCTTGCCAGTCACTGCTGAGGGATTTCTTGATTCCATTAGGAGGATTGACTACAAGTCGTTCATCCCCACTGCTCACAGAGTCAAGACTCATTCTATCATCCTCCATATCTAACTCAGAATGCTGCCCATTTTGAATATTCATAGGTTCTAAAGGCTGCTTTTGTTGAAAATCAATAGCCATTAATGGAATAGGCGATGTTGCTTTCCTCTGATCACAAAAACGTTTATCCTCAGAATGTATGGAATTGCTATTTATCACTGAAGGATTGCTTCCATGTGGGACTGTTCCAAGTTGTGTAGAACTCTGACCATTGCCACTAAACTTAGTATTATTTGACTTTTTTCCTTTTTTTTTCTTATTGCGCCCTTTACTTCCTATATCTCCACCATTATTATTTGTCAAGTTCATTTCAGTTTGAGTTCTAGGATCAAACCCAGCTTGTTGAGTAGAAGGCCCTGAGTTACCTGGAGGCCAAGAAATGGGCGGAGGATGACCAGGTCTAGGAGCCATATTGTTGGAATTTGACCACATGTCCATGGTGGGTCGGTGACTCTGGTGATGAGGTGGGCCTGGTGGTGGCCTAGGATGGTGAGGATGCAAAGGCCCTGAGTGAGGACGATGGGGATGATGAAGTGGTGGAGGCATGCCTGGGCGTAAAGGAGGCATATGTGGGTGTGTTGTGTGATGCAGGGGGGTCTGAGAATGAGGATGGGGAGGATGAGGAAGTGAGGGGATATTTATAGGTGGCTGGTGTGGGGGTATCTGACCAGAGCCATGTTCCCATCCATGAGAGTCTATGCCAGGAACAGACTGATGAGAGTGAAGAGGGGGTGGTGCATGAGGTAATTTTTTTGGAGATGGTGGTGATACATGGACTTCCTGTTCTGAATTAGTCTCTGTGTTTTTTGGCATCTCCCTTTCTTCATCTCCTGAGCTTCCCCGCAATAAACTTTGAATTCTTGATTCCAAACTCATTAAGCGGGGTTCTTCATCATTTTCTGTTTCTGATGTCTCTGGAACAGCAGATGAAACTTCTTTGTGGACAAATTCTACAGGGATTTCTTTAGGTATATCTAACAGCGGGGACGTATCCCTGCGAGGATCTTTGGTTTTATTAGAGGCACTCTGATTAGTAAGTGGAACAGAGGAAGGGTGATTAGGTATGGGTATTCTTGGATCCCAATCTTTAGAAACATGACCACCTGCTCCTCTTCCCAAGTCTTTATCATCATCCCTAGATTCATGCCTGTCAAAGACATGGGGTGTATGATGTAGATTGGATGCTGGTTGATGATGATCAAAATGAGCGTGAGGAATTTCAAATGGCCCTTGGCCTGGACGGGGAGTTTGAAAGGTATCATTGAAATGTGATTGGTGGGGAGTCAATGGTGGAGGGCCATGGTGAGATGGTGTCTGCGGATGAGGAGGTAGATTCTGGTTATTTAGTGGTATGTGCACAGGGGAAGGATGATGAGAAAGAGGCCCATGATGAGTATAACCAAAATCTGCAGGTGGTCCAGATGGTGTGAAATGCTGTTGCTGCAGGTCATGTGAGGATGAGGATGATGGAGTGTACGAATTTTGCGATAAAAATGATGTGTCAAAATGTGTGTCAGCAACTTGGCTACAAAAGCTGGAAGATTCTGATGATGATCCTGGATAACTTTTTTCTTGCTGCTGATAACTACTAAATTTGGAGCTAATGGTGTTTTTCTCACTAGCAGGCTCTACGTAATCAAAGCGCTCCAGAGTGTCTACACTATTGGTTCTTGATGATGGAATAGATTTTTTGAAATCAATCTCAATTCTAGGCCTGTCTGTCATCCTCTCATCAATTAGACGTTGACGTTCTTTCCCTGATATTTTTGAGAGAAGTAATGAAATCAAAAAGGTGTAAAATGTCATAATTCAGTAACACAATTTTTTTTTATTATTAAATCATATTTAGATGATTATTATTGTAAAACTATTATACAGCTGTATTATAACATCAAATTACTATCAATCATTATAGTAAGTGTACAAAATCTAAATCAAAGAAGACAAAAACCAAATTGATAATGACATTTTAAAAAAATAGAAAATGCAGGAGACCCATGCTATGAAGACAGTAGAAAACGTCTACAAATTTGTAAAAATGATATGGAAATTTAAATGATGGTGGAAATACGAGGTGCACAAAAAGATCCAGAATCATAACACAAACATAACACATACACTCTTTGCTCACCAAATCATGTAGTACAATTTAGTGTAGGAGATATATATACAGTCCTCTTTGGCTTATAACCCACCTTCTATTAGCCCACTTCGCCTAATAACCTGCACTTTTAATGAAACAGAATAATTTCCTATCAAAAACACCCGGGCAAAGCAATTAAAAATTGTAAAAATATCTCACATTCAAACTCATTCGATTGTAAATTAGTTCTATTTGCACAATTAATGACATCCTATTGTCTATATTCAAAGCACATGTCTCTCTATGTGTTGAAAGAGCAGAAAATCTATGAGTCTATCAATGATCAACTAACAGATTTCTTTATGAAAGAGCTAAAACTGAGTTACTTTATCTTTGGGATTGTATATATGTGTACACAGTCATTCTGGCTTGCCCACTGGGAGATTTCAGTTCCTGGATGATCGTTTTTAGTGTAGCCCCAATCGCAATGATGACTATTTAAGTCTCCTATTATTATGGACGGGCGGTGTATTTCATCTTTTGGGAAAGAGGTCCACCTCAGATTTGGTGGTTTGTAGACGTTAGTGACTTATGTGTTGCCAAATTTGATAATGGTTCTCTGAGTGCCATTTGTTTCTGTGCAACCTCCCTTATCTGTTACTTGGTCTGCTACTCTAGCATAGGTGATAATGCCATACTGTTTATGGTTCTGTTTGTTGACCACATCATATCCAATGATGGTGAATCTGAGTGGAGGTGTCATCAAGGTGAGTTTCTTGGAGGAGCACAATGTCGACGTCATATTTTGTGAGGAGATGGGTCAAGTATTCACACTTGGACATTGAAATTCCTTCTATGTCTAAGGAAAGTATTCGAATACTAGCGACTATAGTGAGGTTAGTTTCAAGGCTGGAGTCTAGCTTATTTCTCATGTCAAGTGGACTCATGGGTGTCAGCGGCTGAGCACACTGAATCCTGAAACCCAAATTTCACCCCACTGCCAAACCTGAAAATCATCTAGTAACACTACTCGGTGAATAGACATAACACAACGCGGTGAAAAAAACCCCCTAAGATTCGTTACATTATATTTATATACAGTATATAATAAAAATATTTATATGCAGCGTGACGCTGGTTCCGTACACAAAAAAAAAGTGGCTGAAATCACGTTTGTTTTTTTTTTCACTGGAAATAGTCAAACGATGACGATGCATGACTCAAACAGGTGGAACCGGAGATCGTCACGCGAATCCGGATCTCCGGAATAAACCTGAAATCTGGCACCCGTTACTAACGGCGAACATTTGATTTGCATATTAACATTGTTTTCTCTTTATATTTTTCCTGCCCATTATAATTACAGTCCATGTGTAAGGCAGGTTTTCAATTTTCATTGGTTTTGATTTGTTTTTCTTTCGCTTTCTTTTTGTTTTTGTTTTTTGGTTCTTTTTATAATAGGCATTTTCTTGTTTTTATTTCTTAATAAACGATTAATTAAACATCAGTTGACTTAAGTTTGTTTATAAAATATGCATATTATGCAAGCTGAGGTAAGACAGTGTAATTAGTTAGACATTCGCCATACGTGACGTCGTCATCCGCTACCTCTATTTACTTATTGAATCCACCGCGCTGTAGATCGGAAGCCATAATTGAACAGCTCTATTATGCCAAAATGTTTTCATGAGTGCAAGCGTCCAATGACTGAGGTCACGACTGGCGAAGGATGAGCGACTTGCATTGTCTGCCCCCACCTCTATAAGTGTTTTTATGATTTAAATCTTGACGTCACCAACAAAGCCCGCAAAAAACAAAACAAAAAACAACATCAAAAGAACAAAAAACAAAAACAAAAACAAAACCAAAAAACCCCAAAAAACAAACAAACCAACAACAACAAATAAAACAAACACAAAACAAACTTGTTATCACACTATACGAATAGCCGCCACATGTGCTGAAAAACTCAAAGTCCTACTGGAAAGAAAGTTTTAAAGGCCTTATTTCTCTGTGTCGAATTAGTTAAAGATATAATTGTTTCACATTGTTTGTATCAATCTGTTCCCCCATTTCAAAAAATAAATAAATATAATAATAGGATCGAGTTAGGTAACAGCCCTTGACTTTTGTCTCTTCCGGTGACGATGCATCTTTTATTTCTGCGCGATGAGAAACTGTAGCGGGTTTTCCTTCACTGGTTTACAGACTTGTTAGTTATATTTAGATGATTATAAATGAAGCTGTTTCCCTGTATTAATGGATGTGATTGTTTCAAATTATTGATTGATGAAGCCAAAGATTAAGGACGCGTCTACTCGAGATAAATGGAATGAGTGAATACACCAGGTCATTAGCACGTAGCCTTCATGCCATTCACATTCAAAAGCATTAGTGGCCGGGGACAACAATGAATCTGTTACTATGGCAAAATATGCGTAATGGATGACGATCATAGAACATCTTTCTTGCCTCTTCTATGAGTAAATTGTTGTCATATTTACTATTAACTATACCATTAATTAGCTACTCGGACATCGGTTAGGTCGTGAAAAAAACAAAAACAACAAAACCAACCACTCTAGTTGCATAAACGATTTCGATCTATGGGCTACTTTCTAAAGCTTGATTTAAAAAAAAGGGACAAAAACGGATGCAATCTGAGATTTACAGAATAGTTAACTAGTAGAGCGCATCTGCTCCGAAATCAGCATTAAGGTCTATTCTCATGACACGCATAAATGTCTCAAAAAAAATTAAAAAATAATATAAATAAATCGCCTTTTAGACATCGCGGGCGAAAAAGTCAACCGCATTTGCGGCCACCGATCGACCACGTATAGTAAACTTGAATTTGGGACAAGGCCGAGATTGATGATGTGATTTTCCCAACCAGGATTAAAATCAAAAATTAAAATTTTCAATAATTTTAAAAATATTGGCAATATATTAACAGATTCATTTTCAGCAGTTTAAAATTAGTCGATATGATTTTATTGAACATTTGAATAAATCAATATATAATTTGAAAATATTCCCACTCTGTCTTGCTTTGATCGATGATTTGACATGCCTTCACACCCAATTCGTCTCCTTTGCGAATTGCACTTCTTCCTATAAAACTTGCTATCCGTTGCAACATTTAAGAACGTAGACGATACGCCGTGTACATTATTTTTAAATTATTTTTATTCTCCATGGGAACAGGTCTTTAGTTTGACGAGCATAGTATTCATGTCACTAAAATGGGCGATTCATTGTGTGACGTCAGACTTGAGACGATAGAAATATAAATGGGGAATAATCATTAAGAGTTATATTCCGTCGGGATAATAGGTGCGCTCTTCTGTGGATCGTTTCTACGCAAAGAGAGATAACATGGCGCGTGTGAGCGTGGATAAGGTTTGCTCTGGATCTATCGGCCCTGATACTAATGACCAACGAAATATCAAGCAATCATATCTTCAAAAGATTTGCACAGCCATTACTGATGGCATGGAAAATGGCTTTGCCTTGTAAGTTGGAATCCATTTTTCTTTACATTTTTCATAAATATATTTTTTTTTTCTCTAACTGCAAATATTTTATCTTATCTTAAAATATCTCATTAAGCATATCAATAGCTTTTTATCTATTGGTAGATATAATACACAGTTGGTGATTTGATATATTCGTAAATAATGTTATTGATAAGATTATTGCCATGTGTATGATGATGATGATGATGATGACGGTGGTGGCGAATGATGATTAAGATGAAGAATATAATGTTTATGGACATGTGATATTTACGTAAATACACCAATACCTACTGATATGATCTTATCACATCTCCATAAACATATTCGTCATCTTAATTATCATCGCCACCATCATCATACATGTATAATAAAATATTTACGGACTCGCTCTGAAATAATGTATAAATGTCTGAATTCACCGAAAAGGATAAAGAAGAAAAAAAAACGCATAATACAAAACAAATACAACCAGGGCTGAGAAACAATATATACATTTTTTAACGCTTATATCATAATAACCTTATTGCTTTTTTAATAATATATATATATATATATATTATAATCTTGAAATACTCGTAATAATACTTATCCACATAATCAATTTGCATCGACTACGCAAATCATACAAAGTATTCATTGTATCGATTTTTGCGATTCGCCTTTGACTCCCGAGTAAATAGACAAATCATGTTGCTTCCCTACCGTCAGGTGAATACGAGTAATTTGATTTGTTCTGTTTTAAAGGTTGTATAGAGTGTAATGGTTTTAAAGTAGATCTAGTCAATTATGGATGGCTACACCAAATTAATATTCCCCATCTTTGCATAGTATTAACCGATCATGATTTACTGGGTTTGATAACCAACTAAGCAACCAAACAACCAGACAAACTAACAAATACAAATATGAAACAGTGGTAATGGGCAAGAAGACTTATTCATGTGATTCTCTTCCGTCTTCTCCTCTGCTTTTCAAAAAAAAAAAAAAACTGTCAAACATGCTTTAACTGATGCTATCCATTATTATTTCTCTGTCCGGGCAGATTTATTTTCCCTTCTTTTTTTTTATTTTCAACCTTGGGTGCCTATTGTATTTGGGGTTTATCTAACTTACTTTTTAAACCCCCTGTTTAATGTCGTATTTCAAACTAAGCAGAAATGATAGAAGAATGAGTCTGATTTATTTTCTGATAGGAAAATTCTAATATAAAAGTATTAGACAGAAACAAACAGGGGCGTAAGGTTCGTTTCGGATTTTGCAAAGCTGCTGACAGCGGCACTATGATAAAACCGGAATAATAAAGAGTCTCTATGAGCGGTCAAATGGACGGAATCAGTTGGTTGGGTATTATCGATAGCGCACCTAAAATGGTCTTAGCTCAATAACATGAGCATGATTGTAAAAATATCGTAGCCGTTGTTTTAAACATAAAATTCCACCACTTTACATTCCCGAAGGGCAATTTATTCCATTTTTTAAAAATAGAATTGGAAAAAAGGAATGCACAAGGTTATCATTATTTGATGCAGGAAGATGAAATGTTCTTGACTGTTTCGATTCACAGTGGGTCTGTTGGGATCATTCTGCCACCAAGCTAAGGCGTCCACTGTCGGTTTTAGTCAGCTGCGCATGTGACTAGCAGGCTAAAAACTTTAATCTTCTTCTTAGCCGGTACCTTTATAGCCTGCTAGTCACATGCGCAGCTAACTAAAACTAGCAGCGGACGCCCTACGTAATGTTTAAGTTCCAAAAATCATATCAATCATAACATTTTGAAGGGTTGGAATAATATTCGTCTCTATACCGAAAATGCAAAGTCTCAAAATCAATTTAAGAATTATAGTTATAGGGGTATCTAAATTTAGATTTCTATATGATAAATAGCCATATTATTATATGTTTTATTATTTCATATTATGTCTTTAGCCTATTTTAATTATAAGGGCATTTAGAGGTTTAAGCATAACTGTGCTCTAAATCCTGATATCCTCATATTAGGACGGGGGCGTCAGTGGACCAGTGGTTAACATAGTTCGAACACGAGAAACTCAAGCGGCTCCACTCACCTACCCTGGTCGGCTGGGTGATTTGGTGGGATCGTATTCCGCTAGATAAAAAAATTTACTCGATTTTCTGGTCATTGGCGGTGTGTCCTTAGGTAAAACACTTTGTCCCATCTACCTCAACCGACTGAGGTGTGAATGAGTACCTAGCCGTTAAGTTAGCGTTGTCTGTGTCCGAAAATTGTAATTGCGTCTAAAAGGCTTCTATTCTTGTCCTTTGTGTTCTGTGTTCCTGTCAGCCTGAGGAAGTTGAAAGTCATTGAAAAGTGCCTAGAGCCGAGGTTCCTTGGGTAGGGCACTATATAAATGAGCTCTTTAACTTTGTCTAATATTATTGTGTTTTCTTTTTCTTTCCCTTAGCATTGGTTTCAAAATTGGAACACATCCTTGGAAAACCATTTTGATCTCCACTGTACTAGTATTACTTTGTAGTATCGGCTTCTTATCTTTCTCTGAAGAGAACGACAAAGAGAAATTGTGGCTGCCAGATTCGTCCTGGGTACTGTTATGCTTTTTTTCTTTTTCTTTCTTATTTTTTCTTCCCACAATCATATTTTCGAAAAGAAATAGATAAAGCTTAGGCGTGGACAATAGTGGCAGAATCAGGCAGAATTTATTGGTCAATAACAGTATGATAGAATGATGGCATACTCAATTCGTCATGTATGAATTTTTTCACGTACAAGGTTGTTGCTACTTTTATTGTGCCTACTGTGCTGGTGAATTCATAATAATAACATACTATTAAAAACCAAAAGAAAAAACTCCAAATCAAGTAGGAGTTTTATTAAACGCTTTGGCAAAGATGATCAGAGCCGTGATAGACAGCGTTGTCCTTGTCCGAAAGTTGTATTTGCGTCCAACAGGCTGCCCGTCTTGTCCTATGTGTTCTGTTTTGATGTCAACCAGCGGAAGTTGAATGTAATTATAGAACGCTTAGAACCGAGGTTCATTGGGATTAAGCGCTATATAAATGAGCTCTTTAACTTAAAAAAAAAAAAGAGAAGATAAATGACAATCATATTATAAGATTATCCACATACGAATACTAAAGCACAAAAATACAACGTTGGAATTACAATGTTGAAATAACATTTTGAATATAATTTTTATCTATTTATTTATTTATTTTTTCTGAAATTTTTTGGTTTTTGTATCAAATTCATATTTCTTTATGTGCTACGTTAAGATATTGTATACTCCACATGGAGTGCTTTCAAAGTTCAATTTGTCAATGTTTTCTACTGTAAATGGCAGAATGTTAAGAATTTTCAGTTTTCATTTGTATATAAGTATATGATATATGTATATACTTAATTGATTTCTCTTTATCGGCTATAACCACAGGTAAGGAGCAACAGCGAATGGACAGATACACATTATCCTTCGGAAGTTTGGCAAGAGTCTCTGATTGCTGTTTCGGACAACATTCTTACACCAACAGGGATTGCAGCGGTTAACAACCTTAAATTATTGTTTTTATTTCTTTCCTGTATAGTTCTTATAATATGTCTATGGGATTTTGCTTAAAAGTAATGAAACAATTATCATGTTTACATCTTGAAAATAGTCGAAATAATATTTTTGGACCGCCGCCTCCTCTATACAACTAACGACAGTCGGCTTTGCTAAAACAAATAGCGGAAAGGAGATTATTGTGCTTCTTAGTCTCATTACACTGATAGACTGACAGATCTATGCAACCGTTTTTGATGGATTAATATAAAGGTAGCTTTGAACCCTTTACTAAAATCAAGGTGTTTTTATCTTCCTAATTAATTCAAAAGAGCCTCTTCAAAAATGCAAAACTATAAATGAAATTCCCCAAATTCTCAAAATTACCTCGGGTCATTCTTGATCCAAGAAGCATTTTTTCGCTCCAATTTTCTTTCGAAAATGTTTCGTTTCTGTTCTTTTTTGTTTTGTTTTTGTATTTGCAGATTCCCATATTGATCTAGATTTTATATACACGATGTATTAGACATCCAGATTCTAGACTAAACCAGACACCAAAAAAGTAGATTATTCTTAGAAACAAGGTTAACGAAGCGTCGATCTTGGTATCAATCTGAGGTTCAAATTAAAAAGAATCAAGAAAATGGTTCGCGCATTTAAAAGTAAATCTAGATCTAGATCTAAAGAGAACACAGGTGCTTCAAATCAGTAATAAATCGTTTCCCCTCATCTACCACAAAGCTGAACCTGCTCTATGATATAACAAAGACTAGGATCTACAGCAAAACGTGATTGTATTACCAGTTGCAATTCATGAAAGGGAAATTAGATCATCAAACCACATATTACAGAAAGCATAATTTGTCGTTCCTGTAAAGTAAAGAGTAATGAGCTTTCTTATATAGCGCGTTTCCACAAAATGTGCTCAATGCGCTTCTCAGAGTTTCCCTAGCAGGCCATTACAATCCCAAATCCATCTCAGCCCCCCAGGGGGCATAGAGCGGTGCGACCCGATGAAACGCGCCTCTTTCTGGCATATTGACAAGATCTTCTTCTACCTATAGCCAGGTGCTCATTTTACCCATGGGTACGGTGAGGAACTGCATGTAAAGAGTCTTTCCCAAGAACTCAACATTGCACCCAACCGGGATTCGAACCTGGGACCTTTCGATCATCAGCCAAAATTTCCACCACTAGACCATGTTGCCATAGTGCACCTGACTAGAAATTATCGTTGATCTTTCAGATTGAGGCAACATTTTTTTAATGTTTAAAAATTCCCCATTTTTGTTCGCTTCTTAATTTCGTATATTACATGTAGTTGAAGAGGTTTGGGTTTTTGTTTAGCTGTTATGTTTTGAATATAAATGTTACTGCTTTTCTGAATTAACTTTTATTAATGTAAAAAACAGTGTGAGGAGACTTGGTCATAATTGGAGCGAGTTTGTCAGTTGTCTGTACAATATTGCTTTTAATTTTTTTTGGTATTGGTAATTTACATCTAATGTTAACGTATTTTCTGTATCACAACAAAGGGCATTTTGGAGGCCTTCCTGAAAGGCATATAGGTTATAATTTTTGTAGTTTCGATAGCTTGTTTTCGTGCGTCTTAATTTTTGTGCTTTTGATTTAGTCCCTAGAGAGATAAGTTATGTATGTCTTGTATCCGCATGATAAAACATATTTAATTTAGCAATTCTTCTTGGGATTTTTTAGTTGATTTTTATTTACTCATATTACTATTTTTATTTTTATTTTAAAGATTTTAGATCTTTACCTGGAATCATTGACTATGCCAACAAGCAATGGACGTGTACTCCGTGACGTTTGTCAAAGGTAAGTTTAGGGGAAATTTAATATTTTCAGTATATAGCTTCCTGGTATATAAAGTGTATAAAATCCCAGACTGGCTTTATAATGCATCTCTCGCAACAAAAAAAAAGAAGGCTTTGACATGAGATTCTTCTTCCGTGTTGACACTCTTACCCGCGTCAGAGAGAGAGAGAG
>JASKDV010233652.1:0-18174 GCA_032466395.1 Aegires albopunctatus | reverse complement strand
TCTCTCTCTCTCTCTCTCTCTCTCTCTCTCTCTCTCTCTCTCTCTCTCTCTCTTTCTCTCTCCCTCTCCCTCCCTCTTTAATGTTATCGTATTATTATATTATAATCTTTGCTAATCGCGAATTTATATGCAGAGCCCTTTTCGAGTTTGTCTACTTACTTTTCTACTATATTTCTATCGGTGAAAGTAGAATGGTAAACTTAAACACTTTATCTGATGACCAAAGCGGTCATTGTCCTATCGTAAACCATTTCACCTGCTGTCGGGTAATCAAAAAAGTACTGACGGCCTATCATCGTCTTTCTCCTTAATATGAAGTTTCTGACACATCCAAACCACTTTTATATCTAGCTCTAGCCATTTTTTTGTTTGTTTAACTTTATTTCCTCTCTCTCTCTCTCTCTCCTCCCCCCCCCCTTTTTCCTAGACGTACCAACGCTGGCACTAAAATAGATCTACATCTATAACAGGTTTTCGCGGTTCCAGTCGGGAGATTTCTATCCGTCCATTCATCAGCGAATCGTTTTTGGCTGTTTGTTTATTTTGGGTTAACGGGGTCAGTTCAAGGTCATTCGTAGCTTTAGTGCCTTTACGAAAAAAGATGGCTTTAATGTTCCTAGGTTTTTTTTGAAATGTTACAAGTTTTTGGTCTACATGACGTATGTTATTAATATGTGCTCTGTTAAATCTATTAGCTTTGATTCTTTGCTTTTATCTTCCGGGCCAAAATCATAGACAAAAAATGTTTTGCTATGCAGAGTTTTTAGTGTTTATTGCTAGTGTTTGTTAACATAATAAACTCATGGTTTATCATATAAGTTTTTTTTAAAGCACGTATGAGTACTTTCGCTCACACACAAGAGCATTCGCCTTATACTGATATCAATTTTATGATAGATACATTTTCAACTCTTTATCCTTTGAGTCAACTTGATTCTGTTAATAATGGTGATTCGATAATATTGACCTAGACTCCTCGGATGGATGGGGTAATTAGATGAATTATATTTCAATTTCTTTTCTTTCTTTTTTTTTTTTAATTACCAAAGGAATCTATTCTACATGAAAACCCTCATTTCTATGCAATATTTTTTTCTCTGCTGTCTTTCAGGAGGAACAAAATGCTCGAATGAAAGCAGAAAAAATTCGAATAGCTTTAGAAAAGATTAAGGAGGCTAAGATAAGAAAGGTAAGCTTTTCATCCATCTTTTCTGGTTCATAGCTTTGTTAAACATGAACACGAAATTCCTTCCTTGAATATTACATTTGTTTTGGATTCTCTCTCTCTCTCTCTCTCTCTCTCTCTCTCTCTCTCTCTCTCTCTCTCTCTGTCTCTCTCTCTCTCTCTCTCTCTCTCTCTCTCTCTCTCTCTCAATGTATACATGGGCTATATTAGTGTTGCTGTTTTTCTCTTTCTTTCTTTCTTTCTTTATGTATTTATTAATTTGTTTATTTATTATATTATAGCATGGAGTTTGTAAGCTTTACTTATCCTGTCATTTATTAATACATTGAATATAAATTATGAGGGAGAATTTAAAAAAAAAAAGAAGAGGAGATTAAAAAGTGTTGCCAAACTAGCTGCTTAAGCAGGTTAAATCCAACTTATTCTCCATATCTTTATCCATGATCATTTTACAGTTGTTTGTAAGGGCTTTTGCCAAAGACGGAAGCAGCAAAAGCATTTTGGTGGATGAGAAAATGAGTGTTGGCCAGGTGTGTAGCCAATTAGCCGACAAGAACCACATGAAACTCAACCACAAGCTGGCAGTGGTAGAGCTGATGCCAGAGTTACTAATGGGTGAGAAATATGGAGTCTACCGTTTTTCTTATTTATTTTACCTGTCTTAATGCTTGGTTGCTGTTGGTGGTGTTGTCTTGTTGGCTTTTTTTTCCCCTTGTTTTTTTGTCTTTAATTGTTTATGTTTTGTTGCAGGGTATTTTTATAGCAAAAGAGATAGGATATGTTATTTAAAACATATTTGGTTATTAAATAGCAACGCTTACAAAATTTGAAAGTTGATCTTATGATACATGGTCAAATCTACTTTACTGAATCAAAGCACTATGTTTTAAAGGAGATCTATAGTATAAACAATATGTAATTAAGTTTCTTTTAGTGATTTTTTTCTCTTTTAGTTTTCCTGTTTTAGTAAGCAGTACAATTGGCAAAGAAGTGATCTGAACTTTTGATTTATGAAAGATAAAATATAATGTATGATATTCTGCAGTATATATATTTTTTATTTTAAAAAAAATAAACCATGCATAAAAGAAAAACAACAACCAACAAATCGATGCAGTTTAGTACTTGTCCAACATTGCATGAAATTCTCCAAGTAGAATTTAAGAAGATCTGCAGGGCTACATTGAAATATAACCCCCTGAGTGGCAAATAAGATAATGTTTAATAGTTGACCATGTTTGATAACCAAGCAAAGAAACACTCATTACAAGACAAATTAAAGGCATAAAGATTGAAATGAAAACTCAGAAAAATATAGATAAGATAGCCTTCAGATGATGAAAGGAAAGTTAGATAGTAGGGGTAAAAAATGGGCTTAACTTTGACCTCTGCTTTGGTAGCTAGGGGCTTGCCAAGTTATATTTGTCTAGACTCCCTAGCCTTAACCATTTATCTGTACAACAAAACCCTCTGTCATTGTCTATGCTTTGTCCTCCTTTCCAGAACGTATCTTAGAAGACCATGATTCCCTTGTAGAGAGTATGGTGATGTGGACCAAAGATTCTAAAAACAAAGTCATGTTTGAGGAACGCCTGGACAAGTATGACTTGTTCAGAAGCCCTGAGGTAATGATCATGATGCTCATTATGTTTTTAAGTGGAAAATGTCCACGTAATATGACCCTGTGTTTGATTTTGACATAGAATCTTTCCTCAAATCATTGAAAGGATGATTGATACTTCATGTAATTGCCAGCTAGAATTTCATACTTTTTTGGAAAAGGAACTTTAAAATAGAAGGTGTTCAAATTGTTTTACTCACACCGACAGACAAAGATGCCATTTCATTCCTAAACCTTCGTGAGGAGCGTACAGCAGATCAGTAATGTTTAGGATGATTTCTGCTTGCTTAAAAGATACTTCTCCGTCCTTACCAAGGACATCATGTTCATGTACTCATTTTACACATGAAGGGAGGGAATTGTGTGGACATCACTTGCTAGCCACCCACATCAACCATCTGGCATCTGTACCACTATAGCATTATAATATTCTATGTATCATTGTTATATTTATTGTTTCACTATAATTTAGTTTACTCGAGTTTATCATATGATCGTCACACTGCATCTCCATTTCCTTCACAGAAATATCTCCTTGGCCCTTCTGCTGTCAAGAGCGGTCCACTGGGTTCAATACAGAAAGACAAACTAATTCAGGTATAGCTTTATTTTGATAATGATAGTGATGATAAAGATGATGACATTAATAATAACAACAACAATGATAATAATATTATTATTATTATTGTTGTAAAAATCGTGGACATTTATGAAGCACCAGCAACTCACAAATACCATTTGCTCCTGGCAAAAATAAATGATCAACTCTTCTAATTGAGTGTTCAGGGGAAATTTTATCTTTTTGTTTTTAGTCTCTTTTTGATTTATCTCTTGGCTATCAAATAAAATAGTAATATTATATAGCATTTCCCCGCTGTAGTGGTTGAAGCCTTTTTGCTTTCCTACTATAAAGGTGTCATAGATTAACGTTTACTTCATCACTTCTTTTACAGGAATTCTTTGGACCTAACAGTTCCTGTGTTCCTGCAGTGGAAGGAGCCTTATACCTCAAGTCTGATGGGAAAAAAGCATGGAAAAAGTTTTTCTTTGTGCTAAGAGGATCTGGATTGTATTATAATCCAAAAGGGAAAGCCAGCAAGGTCAGATTATTGACAAAAACAATCTCAATTCTTTCATTACGACAATGATAGACAAAAACAATTTCAATTCTTTCATTAACGACGATGATAGTCAAAAACAATCTCAATTCTTTCATTAACGACAATGATAGTCAAAAAAAATTTCAATTCTTTCATTTACGACAATGATAGACAAAAACAACCTCAATTCCTTTTCATTTCCGACAATTATAGACAAAAACAATCTCAATTCCTTTTCAGTTACAACAATGATAGACAAAAACAATCAATTCCTTTTCATTTACAATAACGATAAAATTGAAACAGCTCAGATAAATATATTTCTTATTCCTCAGATAGATTGCGTTCTCTTAATTTCAATCATTTAGCTTATTACATTATTTTTTCAAAGCAATAAACTATAATTTATTTAATGATATGTCTAAGTGCTTGGTGATCAATATTTTACCTCCACCAAATCACATTGGCAAAACACTGAGTAGGAAACAATATGATTCATGTTTTTAGTATGTCTTGTTTTAGATACATCCTATCCATAAATTAACTAGGCATGAACTTAACATTTCTCTTTCCCTTACAAATTACCATTGACTAAATATAAACTGTATAGTTTTTATATGCATCCACCTGCCATGTTCATCTAAGTGATATTTCTCTTTTGTTTTTTGTTTTTTGGCAGAACCCCAAGGACCTAGTATGCCTGGTACAGTTTGATTATGTAGAAATTTACCGGGGTCTTGGATGGAAGAAGAAATACCATGCACCATCGGACTATTGCTTTGCCCTCAAGGTCAGTGTTTTCAGAATTTCTCAAGATAAGGGACCCTGAAAGAAAAGAAAAAAGATCAAAAATTGTTCCTTTTTAGCAATGTGATTTTTTCCTTTTTAAATGACAATTTATAGTTATTTGAAAAACATTTACCTGCCTTTTCTCAATATGTGGTCATTTATTTCTTTTCATAGTTTCCATATGCTAATTTAAATCAACCGTATTTCAGTTTATTTTAAATGATAGATAATACATTTTAGAGAAGGAAAGGGGATGAAAGTGGGAGAAACTGAATTAGTTATTGGTTATTATCACTTCTTATCTTGAAATTTTAATGCTTGTTAACATCCTCAGTCGTGAGGGAGAATATCATTTTTTTTAATTACTCTCTCTTACAGCACCCTCAAATTCAGAAGAAAACATCCAAGTACATCCGTTATTTTTGTGCTGAAACAGATCTGGCTCTAGACCAGTGGGTGATGGGAATAAGAACAGTCAAGGTAAGAATGATCTAGTTCCTTTCTATTTTTTTAATCTTACACGAATGATTTACCTAATTTACTTAAATTAGTGTTGCATTATCAATTACTTATTGTTGTATGTAACTGGAAACTGACAATAGAACATTTTTTGCTGATGGTTTTTCTATATTCATTTTTTTCTATCTAACAACATAGATAATATTTATGAAGAGAAAAGGGAGAAATTAACCATATTTATTTGAACGTTTATTTCCATATGTAGAAGCACAACGATTTGAGGTATAAGAATTGTTTAAAAATAACTCTGTCAATCATTGTTAATTGTTAATGATTTGTATTTTCAATTAAAATTTTTTTGTTTCCCCTGCTTGAAATTACAATCATAGAATGATAGAAAATATTCATGGTAGAATCTTACATTCAAACTGTCATTTAAACCCTCTTTATATTTTTTATAAGCTTGGCAAACAAATGCTGCACAACTACGAACGGCTCACACATGAGATCTCAATGTGGGACATACGGCAAGAAAGTCAGGAAAGTGTGTCGCCAGATGACTCTGTGGTCCAAATGCTGAACCATGCTGATATGAATGACAGTCGCATGTCAGTTCCAGAACCTGGATCACGTCACTCTGTTATTCAAGTCCATAATCCCGCCTTGGTCCGAGGCAGCAATGCCAGTGAAGCAGGCAGAGATGTCACAAGCATTGAGGTGCTTGCTATTCCACCACGCAAAGGTTCAGAGTCAGCCTTTGGCTCAGACCAAAAGTAAGTCCAAATAATGTCAATATTTTTTAGTGTCACTTCTGTCTTTTACAAGTACCGGGACATTGACAACAACATTTCTTTGTGGAGCGCAGAAGGAATTTATATAATTGATTACAAAAATGCTAATTGGATAATTTTACCTAATCAAATACTATATTTTTACCTTTGTTTATTTATTATTGTTGTTACGTAATAAGGAAATCTTGTCTAACTTTAAGAATATGATCTCGAGTTAAAAACTTAGACATCTTCCCCCCCCAATTAGCATTGACAGCAATAGCCTCCAAATCAAATATATAACATTATATGATATTGTCAATTTTGTCTCCTTGAGTGAAATATTTTCTTGGATATTATTATGCTGTATGCTATATCCATGGTTATATCCTTCACACGGTAAATAATTTGAACTTTTTACGTCTGTTGTTTGGAAAGTTTTTATGGATGAAAAGTTAGTTTCTACAAGTAGATAATGATTGATCTTTATCTTGTTTTATGTCCAATTATTCCTATTTGCAAAGCTTTTTATTCAATTTTCACAAACGAGTTCAAGATTTTCATTCTTGCTTTTTCATATTTCTTTTCTAGATCTCTCAGTGGATCCATTGGTTCATCTGTCAGTTCCAGCACATCCGACTCTGGCCATAAAACTCCAGTAAAGCGAGTTTCATTCAGTGCTACTCACAGCATCATCAACGGTGACTCTGGAGAACAAATCATCAAACATAGAGATTCAATCATAAGCGCATCAACTGACTCCAGTGAGGATTCAAACTCGAGTGGAGAAAATCGACAAGGCCCTGGCTTCAGGGGAAAAATGCGAGCCAAACTGCCATTATCAACAGAAACTACTCGCCAGCTCGCAGATATGTGTAACGTTCCCGTAGATGAGACCCCTGAAGCCATTTACGCGGAAACGTCACATCACTCAAGTCGAACATCAATTTCCAGCCAAGGATCGGGATTTGCCCGCGCTGATAGAAGGAGAGCTTCCATGACCGAAAGGAGAGGGTCCAGTAGTTCTGGTGGGGAACCCGGTCAGAAATTCTCTCAACCCAAAGCATCACCTCTGTCTCCCCAACTCAAGCAGCATTCAGTGGATGGACACTATAGCACCCACCATGGACGCCATGGCAGCTCTGGATCAGTGGAAAGGAATTCCTCCGGTCATCATCATGTCAGGAGGAAGAGTGAACCCTCTGTCTCGGCCATGATTGCTAATAATCAGGACGATGCCATGTCTCACGAATCTCTCTATGACTCAAATCCACTCTATTCCACTGTCTACGCTACTGCCAGGGAAGCTCAAGCGACCAATGGAGGCTATCCTGAATCTGCCTATGGGCGAATAGAAGAGAATGCTGAGCCGCTCTACAATAAGATTCGTAATCCTTCCAACAAAGGTCGAGCTGCCGAGGTGGATAATGGTAGAACAATACCCCCACCGCCCCAGTTCAGAGAAATTCCAGATGAAGAATTTGACCATCCTCCTCCTCTTCCTCCACCTGCCCAACAGCACGAGGCATCCCCACCACTACCTCCACCTCCCAATCCATCACAAATGCAACAACCCCCACCACAACAACTGACGCATCAACCCCCGCCAACTCATGTTAAAGCTATGCAAATCCCACCTCCTCCACCACCAGTAGCAGTGAAAAATCAAAGCCATAATCTTCGGTCCCACTCTCCATCACGATCTGACACCAAACAGAACAAGACAGCACCAGCTGTCAACAACCCTCATGTTCAGCCCAATGTCGCAAAATCATCCCCACCACCAACACTACCAAAGCCACCGTCTAGTAATGCTGTGCACCCATCAACTCCACCACCACCTCCACCTGCTGTGCTTCCGAAAAACCCACCTCCCCCTCCGCTCCGTTTAGTCAGCAATGATTCGACTTGCTCCTCAATTTCTGAAGTTGATTCCCAGACCGGTTCTCCTCTCCATGTGCCCATTCCTCCCCCGATGGCACCAATATCGCCAAAGCTTCCACCTCCCCCAACTCTTCCAAAAACAGCTCCTGCTCCATTCAGTATCAAGCCATCACCTCCCCCAGGAGTGTTGTCACCCCAAAGCAAGAGCCAAAATTCTAGAGTAAATGGATATCATACATCACCCATGAATCCTGTGCCAGACCAAAGCAAATCAAACTCATCATCTTTACCCCGTAATGGGTCAGAAGAGCGTCATCAAAGCAGCCAACAGCAAGTCAATTTGCCATTTTTATCAGAACTCAATAAACGATCCCATTCGATAGAAGAGAAAGAAGCCGTAGGCATCCCACATAGTCCTTTATCTTCATCATCATTATCCTCATCTGCTTCATCCTCCTCCTCATCTGGAATGGGAGTTCAACATCACCGAAGATCTGCTTCTGCTGGAGGCAATGTCAACAAGGGAGATCGTAAGGCTCCCCCACCTCCACCTCCTAAAAGGAGTGAGAACACACGGCTCTCCACCAGCAAAGAAGATTCACCTCCTCCTGGACTAACGGAGAATTTACAAAATGGGGCTCCTCCTGCCATTATCAACAATCCTATTTATGAAAATTATGATGGAATGATGGACATCGATGACCTTCCTCCTCCACCACCTGAGTTTCTAGCTGACCTGACTCCACAATCTGATTCTGACTGTTCTAGAACTTCTTGCCAAGGAAAAAAGCCTAAACCACCTCCCCCACCTCCCAAAAGATCTAAAGAAACTCAGCTTTCTAGTCATTGATAATCAGCTACTGAAGTAAAGTCATTGAAGTTTTACAAAAATGTAAATATGAATTGTGCTTGGTGTTCTACCAGCTAACGCTGAATTCCTTTACTGTGTTCAAAAACATGCATTTCAAGGATTATCCTCAAGTATCAAGACGGTTGAGGCTTCATGTGTACATAATTAACATACATATATATTATTTTATATTCTATTCGATTTGGAGTAATGTTTGCTCTCTTGATTCACAAAATGTTTGTATGGAGCCCCTTCTTCCTAATTTTAGGATGACATTCTACTGAAAAACTTCTTTTCCCCTTTAATCAAACATTTCCTGTATTTTATTCTATAGGATCTAACTGCATGATAATCTATTAAAACTGAAGTGTGGAGTAAGACTCCCTTGGGTCCAACAAGCTGTTTGTCAAAAATCAAGATAAAGTATGACTGGTGACATCGACAAAGATATTGAATGTTGGAAAGGTAAAAAAGGATCTCCCAAAACAGACTATCCTATTTCAAGAACGTTGATGATTTCTTCTTCATGTTAAATCAAATTTATTCATTTAAGAAGTTTTACCCTTCTTTTTCAAATTTCTTGTAACAACAGATGTTTGTTTGATCTTCTCACATCAAAAGCTCGGCTTTGAAACAAAAATAATATTGATCTGTTTTTAAGATATGAATAAAAAAATTGCTGTGTGAAATGTTAAATTTAAATTATAAGTAGAGATGCTACTTTTTGCCTTCCAATTCATGCTACTGTTTTGACCTTTGCTGTGTAGTTCAAAGTTGTTCCCCAGTTGGCTCGTGTCCATGATCCTCACATAATACTCGAGATGATGACATGAGATGTTATTGTGCAATTTTCTCCACTTGTTTTGTCATATGTTGCATTTTAAAATGAGATTGTATTATTTATAAAGACTCTTGGACTTCATTGGTTTGGGTTTCACTTACATTTCGTACTGTTACTGCAACAATATAATTTTAGTTCTAAATGGGAGCACAACTTTTCATGTAACTTTTCTTGGTGGTCACTTGAAAAATTAGTCTAAGTTGGTTTCTTGACATGAACCAGCGTTTCCCCACCATGGTATGTCAGTTGTTGGCAATTTTCTCAGATATGTAGGGCAACATTATAAATACCCATTTTGGCATGAGAAAAGTGATCATGGTTATCTGAACTAACTAACCAGACAAACAAACAAACCTGTGGCTATTTGTGTCCAGGATATAGCCTCTCTGACACCATACAATGAAAAGCCAGACAGATAATCTTCTATTTTTTGAGTCTCCAAAATTGAATTCTCATTTACGTGAAAGTATGTAATTGAGTCGAAGTAGGCATATTAATTGTCATATCTTCTTTCACCATAGGACTTTGTATCATTTAGAGAGTCAGTTAAAATAATTTCTTGGTTGAATTTTTATGTGGTCTTACTTTGACTGTATCCTTATTTCCAAATGAAATTCAACTAGTTGAAACTACTTTTCAATCTGGGTTTAGCTCATGAGTTAATGGCAAGCTATACTCTGAAATTTATTTTAGCAGATGGAATTCTTTGAATTAATATTATATAGAATCAAAATAAATAAAAGCTACATGTATTAATTATATTATACTTGTGTCTACTGCTGAAAGTGAGAAGAATTAACAGACCAAGTAATATTGAAGTTGAAGCAATATTATTATAATATAATTAAGCCAAATGTATCAATGCACACATGGATATCAGTTTTACAGCTTGGTTTCCAAGATGCAATGATATTTTCCTGTTTTTCATTGATAATACATATGTGTCAGTGTGGGATAAATGTTACACAATTTTGTTGATGACTAAGTGCAATATTTGTAGTTTTTAAGTCTCTTTTGTGGTATCAATAATAATTTTAAATCCACCATTAAATTTTGATACATGTCATTGTTTTGCGAGTATCACGCATAATGGTCTATCCTATTAAACTACAAATTCATATTCTCAAAGCATATATTATGTGTAAATTAAATGTATCTTTTCTTATCTATGTCAATGTCAGTAGTATTTGTCAGTTTATTATTTTTTTATGGGGTCTAATAATGACATTGATGAAAATATTTGAATAACTCAATTGTACTCCTGTTGCCAGTGTGCAGTCTGCGTGTTTTGAAATTTTATAATGTTCCCTCCATGCGTTAGTTTGTTGTTCTTTAAAAATGACCCAAAGAATGCATTCTTTTCATACTATTTATGGGGGAAGAAAAAATGGTTTACTCAGATACTGTGGAAGATAGCGATGCTCATAATCTTGGGGCTAACTCTGGTTTACTATAAGCTGTCATTGGTTTTCTGAATATTTTTCATATCAATCTCAAATCAAATATCATAATTAGTAAACATTTGCTATGTCCCTTCTTTTATACCTGTACATACTACTACCACTACTACTATTGCTACTACCGACATTACATTTTGTGTTTGTGATAACTGGTGCTGTTACTTGTAATTAGATTTTCTTTAATTATTAAATTCATGTTTTATCTTGGTCTCTTTCTTTTGAACTTGCATTGATTTTATCCTTCTGATGTAATTGTTTATAGTCTTCTACACTACTTTTAATGTAAATAATTGACTGGGGTGACTCTGTAAAGCAAAATACTAACTCCTCTACCTATTTGCATTGTCCATTCCTCTTTCAACCTGCATCTTGTGTTAGGTATAAATGCATGTAAACTAAAGAAAGACAAGCTTCATCGTGCAGATTAAGCGCTTTTATCCGAAATGTGTACAGTAAAGTTTTTAAAAAAGAAAATGATTTAAATTCTGAGAATTTGTTGCAGAATTTTTTCTTTATCTCTCAATTGAAGTTTCAGATCAAAATATACTGTTCTTCACTACCTGATGTGAAGAATCTATTTAGATTTGAAATTAAGATGATCCATACATAGTATCAAGCATAAACATTCAAAGGTAATGACATCTCTAATCAAGTAATTTCAATACTCATCGTGAATTTTGGAAGGAATATAAATAGACTGCTTATTAGAAATTGCATTTTAAGACACTGAATAATTAATTGAATGGCTTTGCAATAATGACAGAATGACCCAGACTTTTCTAAGAAAAAAAGTACTCTCTCGCAAACTCAGTTTGTCATGACTGAACATCATCACCATTAGCTAGTGGACTCAGAAATGACACACAAGCTGTTGTCAATGAAATTGACGTACATCATGACTTATAGTTTTTTTAGAAAAGGGCTGGATTGTTTTGGGAATCACGACTGTGAAATACCCAATTTGAGTTCATTAGTTCTAATTAAGATGAAGTAGTTTAAAATAAGAAGATTGTGTTTACCCATGATAATATTTATTATGCTTCTTCGATACCAGCTTCTTCTCTTGATGTAATTGAGTTGGAAAACATGAGTGTCCCAAAATATAATAAAAAATGCTACATTGTATTTAAATTTAAAAGAGGTAAATTTTAGATTATAATCTGTCAATATCTTTAAACGTAGACTACAGAATGTCACACATACCCTTAGATCAACATACAATGATTAACTTTAATGTGGAAGATATATATGGATTTGGTTAATATTGACAGTAATACTCAATCTGATTGAATTAGTCAATTTATTTGAAGAAGATGAAGTTGAAGTAGAGTTCTTTTAATTTTCATATAGATACCCGCTGTCAACAGGAATAAATGAAACCGAAATATCTTGAGATTGTGTACTTTCTGCATTCCACTTGAGTTTCCATGGCAACAAATTCAGTACAATTTATTTGGGCTATCAAGATTAGAGATGCAAAAATGTTAAATCGCCATAAATGGAAAACCTGACATTGTTTGTATAACAATGATGATAATAATATATACCTTTGACTAACAATGATCAAAGCTGACAAGTTTAAAATAATCTGTTTGGGCTGTAACTGTAACACATTCTGCAGGTAAATGAATCTTTGAGTATAAGAAATGTATAAGAGAGATTAGGGGAGGGAATGAGAGAGAGTGATGGGGGAGAGTAGAAAGGTGACAGAGATAGGAAAAGAGAGTGGCAGCATGCTATACAACAGAGACAACAGTTTTCTTTTCCTTTCAGATGAAAGATATCGTTAAAGCCCGTTGTAAGATAAAACTGAATCCTGATTCATTCTTTGATTGTAAACAAGACTTATAATTATAATCAATAAATAATTGTCAATGTTATAATTTTAAAAACAGTTTGAACTCCTGAGGGAAATAATATCAGATGTGGAAATGTATGTGAAAGAACAAATCAGACTGTTCTGTGCATTGTTAATACAATTAATGTCTTCTTTTATCACCTACTTTTTCTTGCTTTCTGCTGTATCGTTTTTCCATTTGTCTTTTTGTCTATCTTTTTGTCTGTCTCTGTCTCACTCTTGCACCCCCTCTCTTTCACTTACTATAAACCCTCTATTTATTATTTCATTGTTCTATTCTTGGGAGATGATAATGATAACCATCTCACTCTGAACTAGTCAAATTGCTATGGGCTGAAATATTTCCACTCTTGCTCCATACTACACATATTATTTATATAAACATTTATATATGCGTACAATACATATATAACATATATTCATGTGTAATATTATTATGTTAAGTCCTTTAAAAACTTTGTGATATTGTCATTTTTATGTTTGTGTAAATTTGCACCTTTGTGCTTATGATGATAATGATGATTTTGACTGCCAATGTTTTATAATGTAATAAATATCTAATTGAACGTTTTGTGACTATTGTTCTGTTCTAATTTCATAAGTAAGTTATTATGTTGTAAGTACAGTATGTAGGTCATCCAATGAGTTGTTACATTTTGTAGAGCCTAGAGGGTTAATTAGTAAATGTTATTATTATCAAGCGAAGAGAGCAGATGGGAGACATTTTAAATGCCAAGCTAGAGTCACTTAACAAAGAAGGCATAATAAGAAAAGAAAGCCACTTCAGAAGTGAAGAGAACATTGTACTTTCACTCTTTGATTTTGAAGAGAAGTTTGAATTACTTTATCAAGAAAATTGGAATAGATCATTAATTATTAAATGTATTTCTTAATAGTTTAAGATGATTAAGTTTGAAAATCAGTGGTGAATTAAGTGCATTAATGTCAAGAAGCGTATTTATTATTAGCTTTAAATTATGTCTTTATAATGCATCATATAGATCTAAGTATAAGAGAAGATGATTTAGAAAGAAAAATTACTGATTTTGAATTGAGGCCTAAAAATTTGATGGCTTGCTTTTATTAAAAAATACGAAATTTTAGTTTAGTATTCTTTACTAAGATGTAGAAATGGCCCATTTGATATAAGGGACAAGATATAATAGTGTGACTTTGTTTACTGTTTACAAAAATTTTAAAAACAGAATGAAATTTGTGAATCTGAGACATTTTTCTCAAAAGCTATGAAAAGAAAAGATGTTGAAATTAATTTTTAATTTATAATGGCGTTGTCACCACATTGAAGTTCAAATTCAAAACCTCTGCATTTAATCTCTGTAAGAAGGCTTGCACATTTGTGTTATTCTTTCAATCACAAAATGTTTCAATGTCATTAAAGCAGGTAATGCCTTAAATTAAATAAATATAATGAAATTTTAAATAAAAAAGTGAGAATTAATTATTAAAAATAGTAAAGAATGATGAATGAAAAATATAAATACATTGTACATGTATTAAGAAGACGCTTGTAACATTTCATAGTATTTTTGTAGTTGGTTTTGTTCTGGGAATTCATTCCCTCGCATCATTTTGTACAGTTCATTATTGCATCTTATACACTGTTACATTGGAGTTCACAGAATTTCAGCTCTTTAAGTTTAAATCAAATTTCCTTTGCAATCAACTGCTTAAAGTGTTTACTTTATATTTTCTATCATTATCATTTCATTGTACATTAAGATGGTTTATGTCGTATTGTCTTAAAATCAACAAAAGTTCAGACTCAAGTGATGACATTAAACCAACATTAGTGTTCATGCTTCCTAACCTTTTCTATAGATGTCAGTAAATTTCCTTTTTCAGAGCCAATATAATGGCTTATAGAGCCAGAGTTTAGCCCGTTTTCATTAGCATAAAGCCCAAAATTGGATGTCAAATCGACCAGATGTCGAGGTCGAGTGGTTAGCGGAGATGGCTTACAACTGAAAGATTTTAAAAATTGATTAACACTGGTTGTCGATCCAACTTTTGAGTCCTTAGGAAAATCTCTTTACATCTATTTTCCTCACCGCTCTCAGGTGTAAAAAGAGTACAGTGAAAGATCTTGATGGTAGCTAGCAGAAAAGCCCTGACAATCAGTTGCTCTGCTGTATGCTCCCCATGGAGTTGAGATGCTGGTATGAATTGGCCTGCCAGGGGGAATAATTGATGTAAAGTCTGTGAGTTTGCACTTGTTGCGGAGATCCAGGCTACAAACTTCATCTTCATCATCCTGAACATGATATCCACTTTACTGCCATTTGCATCCACAACCACAGTGTGTTTCTCTTTACTTTATATGAATAAATGTACTGCATTTTGGATGCAAATGGCAGTATTAGCTGTTCCACTAGCAGTAGGTCCTAGGTCCATTGAAGTAAGCAGGACACATCGTTAATGACCTGTAATTATTTAGAAATGTACTAATAAGCAGAATTCATTGCCACCATGTCACTCACTCTGCCAACTGGTGTTAATGAATGAGTACTAATTTGACCAACCATGTTTGAGTTGTGTTTCTCATGCTAACCACTCGGCACCTGATTCCCTAGCCCTTCATTAGATTAGGCCTTCATCTATAATAACGTAAAAGCAAAGATTTCATTTATTTCAGGCATATTTTTTTCCCCACACTTTCCTATAGCAAATGAGATTTGAGAAACTATGTTATGAAAGTTGAAAGTAATAACAATATCCATTTACCATATTTCTTAAGTTATACTCACTCCTTTCAAAGTTGTCTTATTATCATCTTTTCATCTTATTTGTCTTTCATTCAATATTCTTGTAAAATTTGAAAGTCAATTCTTAATCTTATATTTAGTTGTCATTGTCATCCACTTTTATTAATTTTTTTTATGTCTTACCTTTTTCTATTATACTGAGGACATGTGTGTCATTTTTTTGCCAGCATTGATCTTTTCTTTTAATATATATAAATATTATATCAAGAGAGAAGAAAGAAGGGAGCTCTATTATTTATGCATAGAGATTTACTCTTTGTGATCATATGTTTGAATACAAACTTGAATAGAAATGGATTGAATATGACTTGTTTTTTAATTGGACTGAATGACTTGATAAATATACTGTGTGATTGATTCATTTGTATTGGTATAGTCCGTATAGTAAGTGAGGTTTAGGTTAAAAGTGAATCTATTGTTGATAAAATGTGACATGGCAGAGACAGGTCAGGTAGGAAGGGAAAGGGAGAGAATTTAAATTTTATGCCAAAAATGTATTTCTTGGCATCGAGGTCCAATGGTAGCCATTTTGACCTACAGATAAAGAAAATAGACTCCTAGGTTCAATTTCTGATAGGGGTACAATGGTCTGTGCCCTTATTAAAGGCTCAAGACATGCATTTACATCAGCACTCTTGTACTAAACGAATACCTTAAAATGAGAGTAGGAGTCCGATCTTCAGTATGTCCAAGGAAAGAGCGTTTCTATAAATGCTCCTTAAGGAATTGAAAAGGATTTTCAATCAAAAAGAACTGCCAGGGAGACCCAGTAAAGAACATGGTGCATATATACTATAATGGTTTTCAAAATGCCCACTTTTTTAATTTACTCTTCATTTTAGTCTGCTTTGACAATGGTGTTATTCTTAAACCAGTACCTACTGATATCTCTATATTAATCTGACTCCACTTCTCAGTTATACTTATTTCGAAGATGTAAAAGTATAATGGCGCTTGTTGAATTGTTGCACCCAGGTATCAATTTGGATATACAGTAAAACCTTGGCATAACTGCGTACTCCGTTCGGACCTTCAAAAATAGTACGTTGTAGCCACAGTTTCAAAGGAAAGTTGTGTGATGAATGATAATTTGTAACTCTGTGATGATACATGTACCTGCTTAAACTAATATGACATTAACTCCCCTATTTCCACAATCCCAACTCCCTAACAGTTTGGAGCTGTGCTTAAATTACAACGTACATGTACAATATGTATGTAAGTTAAGAATTGCTGAGACTACAATGATCAAAAACAAGTGAAATGAAAATGTCTAGCACAATGTAGTCTCCTCAGTCTCAAGCTACACACATACAAACCCTTATCTACGTGGATTTTAATTGGTCGAAAAAATCATACACGTCATTAGGTTTTCCAATGATTGGACAGTGGAAATCAGTGGGAGTGAATCAAGCCTCAAGCCTCACCCCTTGTCATTGCTCATTGTCTTTCATATTACCGCTACCTTAAATTCAATGGGTAGGCTAATACTAATAGTCTTAAGTCTCATAATCAGACACCGTGTTGACATTCAAAATGCCGGCATCTTTAGATCTAAAGAAACGAGGGAGAATAGTACCTCGTCGTATGATGCAACCAGTTTCCCCGAATGATCATTTCTAAAGAGGATGGGTGATGCACGGTCAGGTGTGAACATCTGGTTTCTAGCTTCCCCCATGGCGAACCTTTACAACCTTCAACTGCTTGCCCATGATAATATTATGTCTAGGAAGGTGTCCAGTAAAAGTTGTTCTTTCCACATTGAAATTTAGTGATGAGATAATAATAATAAGTTGACTTATAATTATAAAGCGCTCTACACCATTATCGAGTCTTGTTGATACTATGGGAAAACAAGTCATCATCATCGCCTTTCTTCCTCACCCTGGATCGGGGTATAGGCCACGGACAAACACTTTCCATCTCTCTCTATCTTGAGCCAGAATCTTGATGGTATTCCACGTCTTTCCACTTTTCAGTAAATCGTTCTCTCCAGTCTTCTCCAGGACCCTCGTGACCTACCCCTTGACCTCTTGCCCTGAGAATTCCAATCCAGGGAAAAACAAGTGCATGGTAAAAGTAGTTTTTAATGGAATAATATCCCCAAAATGGTCAGTTGCATCCAAAAGTGCATTTAAACCCAGTAGGTTGTCGACCAAGAGGTTTATGAAGAAAAAACAACTTCGGGACTTGGGACTTAAGAAAAGGCACTTTGTATCCGAGTTACATACGGAGTACGTTAAACCAAGATTTTACTGTATCATGACAGATACAACCAATCCTTCATCCAAAAAAAAAAAAATTTTTTTAAATCTTCCATTTTGTAAGGTACAGAAATCAAATTTTCATAATCCCTCTATCTTTTGGTGACCTGATAATATTATATAAATTCAGTTTCATAGAGATAAAGTGACACATTAAAGTAAGGTAGAGGATAGGTGGACCCCGGGGTGTACCTAGCCAAAAACTAGGTTTTTGGATAGGTGGACCCCGGGGTGTACCTGGCTAAAAACTAGTACTTAGGTTTGAATTTGAAGAAAAGATAAGTTGACCAAATGAAATACTACTAAAAC
>JASKDV010233541.1:0-18174 GCA_032466395.1 Aegires albopunctatus | reverse complement strand
ATGGGATCCAACTGGACAGAGGTGACGGCTAAGGCCCAGGACAGGAGGAAATGGAGAGCTTTTGTTGGTGGCCTATATACTCCGATGTGGGGTGAAAAAGGCTGATGATGATAATGAAACATCGAGCACCAATTCTTAATGGAAAAATAACACTTTGAAAAAGTGTCAAAACTGGCAATCAGCAAAAGGTCAAAATCAAATTTAAAAAAAAGATCAAAGCATGGAAACATTTTTATGCTTAAAAAAAATGGTTTGGCACCATGGCATTACTCTCATTTATAAATATTTTTAATATATATGAATCTCAATTTTATAGAGAGTTTTTGAAACCCATTACCATTTACAATGATGCTCAAACACGTAACAACTATTGTACACAGCAGTGCCACGCTTAGTTTGGAGAGAAAATTTAAAAAGTGAGAAATGGAGTTTTTGAGGTAACTTTGCAAAAACTACCATAACTTCTCTATCCTACATTATAGGTTGATTTTAAAACTTGGTGGGCAAAATTTCCAGATTTATCTCTATTTGAGCGCAATTTAGTAAAAATCTGACTAATTTGAGAAACATATTATTATAAGGTGTTTTTTTTAAGATGCAAATTTTTCATGGTCGGTTGTTACTTTATTTGGCTCAGAGGTAAGATTGCGGGTCCTAGGATTAATGGGTTTAGGGTCTTTTTAAACTTGAATACTGCTACCATTGATGATCCAATACAGAGATTCAGGCTTTCAACTGAATCTATAGTTTATTCTAAAGGCCTATTATACACATGAATTCATGTTGTTAGAGGCAGCATTTAAGATGCTCTACACACAAACAGGTGTTCTCTCAATCTGACTGTAACATTAATTATCATTCTTATTCACATTTTAAATTTTGATATAAATGTGTGCATCAATAGAACGTATTATTAGTCTATATTCATCATGATAGACAAGCTACCATAAATAGGACATAAATATATTGTAATATACATCATTTGTCAAGCATGTTGATTCAATATTGAGAAAGTCTGCCCTTTCAATCCCTAGCTATCTACTAGATTCTAGATCTAAGTAATACTAGATCTAGATATATCTAGATATATGAAAAGATATGTCAAGCATATGGGGCAATAAGTTTAAGACGTTTTTAATAGTATATATCATTATATTATATAATTTAATGACTCGTGCCTTTTTTCTTCAGCAATAACGCTGATACCGCACTGTCTACCCCGCCAGACATTCCACAGACGACTCGCCGTACTTCTCTCAACATCGTCCGAGCCAACCTCATGATCCACTATTCGCTTATTTCGCGAGTCAATATTGCGTGGACCATAATATATAGACTCTAGACTCTAGATCTATTTCATTGTCAACTTTATTGTTATTGATGTGTGATAATTTACGTTTTCTTTCCACCATTCAACACGCTTTAGATCTAAATCTAGAAATCTAGATCTAGAATCTAGGTAGGGCCTACAATTTTATTTTTAATTTGGCTCTGGTAGACACACATGTCAACATAGACATGTGAGATGAATTACTACACTGGATAATGGGTATCAGCAACCAGCAACACACAAGGACAAAAATGTAAACATTTGCACGTGACATTGCAAGATGATAATCTTGATGTTTTGTGAACACAATTTTCATTGCTTGAATTTAAACCAATAGTAGTTGCTTTGACAATTGTAACAACAATTAATGCTTGAACGACGAAATCAGACGAAACAATGTAAAGATAGATTAACTTATAAGTCTGACATTCAATGTTCACACTCTTAGCATGCAAATTTTATTTATATAAAAGATTTATAATTTAGTTACATTGTTTCAAAAGAATTAAAAAATCGTAAAATGAAATGTTGTATTTATTTGATATTTTTCTGTACAATTGATTTGAGCTTTTAAAGATTCCTCAAGGGGCGGCAACTGTTTACATTCAGGAAGCAAAACAAAACAAGCTGTTTCAGTAATATTTATACCATTTGGCATGATCTTGTGATCTATTAATTGGTTTTTATTCAAAATAATTGCAAGATCTAAAAATGATTGACTTAAATGATTCATATATTTTGTTTAACATCTAAATGTTTGATTAGGTTTTAAAAGCAATAGATGTAGACCTAGACCCATATCAATATGGGATCAACTGTTTAACATCCTCTCCAGATAGATCAATAGGCTATACTATACTCAAAATGGCAAGCAATCAAGCGCATCATTTTGACGATCTGTCGAGGGAGGAGGTCGTCACCAAAGAGGATATCCATTTACTCCTTCTTCACTATTCCAGGACAAATCATAGGGTTAAAAATTCAGACATAAAGGTAACTACAGATTTTTTTACAACATAAACAATGCCAAGGTTATATCGATACTCTATAGTATAAAAGTCTAGATCAAAAGTGAGTAGATCTAGATCTAGATCTATGGATTATAAAGTAAATTATATGACTAGATTCTAGGAATTGAGCAGGATTGCAAAATGAAAGAATACCTTCCCCGTCAGTCTATCAAAATGGATTTAGCTTCCCTATTGGTATCAAGGTTTAGATTGCAATTCTCTGTTGGTGGGCCCCCCATATGCGCAGATAAAAGAAACACCTCCAGTTCAAAACAGAATGGCCAAATACCTGGGTTGCACAATAACTCCTGATGCCAAATGTGACAGAGAAATAAAGAAGAGAATAGCAATATAAATGGACACTTTCATCAAGATGAAATCTATATTCACCAACAGAAACATCAAGTTGCCCACGAAGCTCAACACTCTCAAGGCATATGTGTGGTCACTTCTTCTGTATGGATGTGAATGTTGGACATTAACACCCGATCTAGACTAGAGGCAGCAGAGATGTGGTTTGTCAGACGGATCATGAAAATATCATGGACAGATAGGAAATCTAACAAAGAAGTCATGAAACTCGCGGGCTATTCGAGATCTTTGAAAACCATCAGGAAAAGACAGCTTGATTTTTTTGGACATGTAAACAGAGCAGATGGACTGGAGAAAACTTCTCTGTGGGAAAATCTGCGGAGTGAGAGATAGAGGAAGACAACGGACAAAATACACCTATAGCCTCAATAAATTTGCGACCGGGAAAGAGTCCACCATCAGTGAACTGATAAGAATGGCTGACAACAGAGAAGAGTGGAGATCCAAGACCACCGATGTCTGCAACAGACCTGGCACTTGAAGAAGAAGAACCAGTTAACTGGTTTTTTAATCTTCACTCGGTTTCAAATAACAAATGATTCTAGCAAACCAGTTAATTAAGTCTTGACTTTGTTACTAGTTATCCATATATTTGAAACCCGTTTTATGCCCAACACTATAGTTCCCCATTATGGTGGACCAAAGTTGGGGTAACAAATGAATAAGCACCGAAAAAGCTTCACTGTTTGCTGGCTAAAGCTAGAATTGAATGTAAAATAGCCCTTTGTGCTTTAATGCTCCTAAGTCATCCTACTCAGATTATCTTCAAAAACGTATTGCCCCTTTTGATCCCTCTAGGCAACTCAGATCCGTTGATATAAATTTACTTTTACACCTACATGACCACTGACAGGTATACTTGCATCTTATTGAGGGTACCTCAGGACCACCAATGAGTATTCTTGCATTTTCAATACTGTTAGCCAAAATTACAGACAGCTCTCTGCACTGTAACTGGTGACTCTAAGAATACTAAGATATATATTCATGAGGATGTTTGGCTGATCCCATCGTGTGGCTGGAATTCACCGAAACCAAAGTTTTTTATTTCTAATATATTTATAGACAGTAAATTATGTCAAACTTACTGATTTTGTTTTTGAAAGGTTTAAATTAAATGTATGCTTTATTCACCACGCTAAGATAATGACTTTGATCTTTGTTTCATCAAAAACCGATACAAATTGTAAGCTACGAGGGTCGTTCTGAAACTGTAATGGGAAAATCGTAAAACAGCACAGAGACTTTCTTAAAGATCATAGTTATATATATATATATATAAATGGCTTTTATATTCTAGCTTTCTAAGACTAATTTTAACTTCTTTTTTTTTTTACACAGGGTGAGACAATGATGGAAAGATGTATCGTACTCTACTCCTTTGACTATCAATGTTCTGTAAGTTTTTAATTAGATTGCTGATACTTTGTCGGTAGAGATCACGTTGTGTTATATGAATAGTAATCCTTTTGGATGATGCATGGTTGGACAGGTCTTATAAAGTCCTTTAAATTTATGTATGTAATATTGGGATGCGCCTTTGTGTGAAGACAGAGGGAGGAGTCAAAGTTTAAGAAAATCGGCTTTGCTGAAAACGATGCAAAACAAATTGTCAAGCCTTGTAAAGTACAAAATAACTTGGCTTCCATTTAAAGTAATATTTTTTGTTTTTCTCATCAAGCGTTAGATAACATCTCATGGTATATGCAAAGTTCGATGCAAATTAGCAAAATAGAAGCAACAGTTTCTTAGCGTTTATTAATGCATCTATCCTCAAAACTGGTGAAAACGGTTCTCCAACTTTGATTTCTTTTATATTCACCATATATCTTCGTAATGGAAAGTTCAATCTTCATAAATTTGGTATCAAATTAAAGTGCATAACCTGAGCTTTCTTGTGATATAAATATCTTAAATCCTCTATCTAAGACAAATTCAAAGAAACAGGTCTCATATTGGAATAAATTTGCAAGAAAAATAAAACACAGAAGTTAATGAGGCATTCTTTTTTGGAAGATGGGATTGTGAAGAACATTTAATGAGTCGGTAAATAATTATAATGTTTGCAACCATTATCCTTAATTCTGAATTTGTTGTCAAATTTGCTTTCTTCAAAATTACAATTTTTTACAAATTTGTTTTCCTTGGTGTGTTTTTAATATAAAGATATGTTTTCACATCCATAAACAAAGTATTATTCCATGATTAAAATTTCAGATTGTACCCAATTTAAGTGGAGAACTCTGTGCTCACTATCCCATGAAACTTATCATTCCTGAATATGAAAAGGACCCTCATTCAACTAATGAGTAAGAATTTTGAGGTTTATTTATAAAAATAGCAGTGGAAGGAGTTGGAACTAAATCAAGCACTGAAAAAAAAAATAAAAAAATAAAATGCTCAGAGTAGTATCAAGAAGTATTGATTAAGATTAAGTTAAAGATTGAGCTCATTTAACTCTTTTTATGCGGGCTACAAGATATCTTGTAATAGACCATACAAAATGATCTGACAACTATCTCTGCTTAATTTTTAAAAATGCAAAACTAAAGATTAACTAGCTTGTGGAAAGAGTATTTTCATTTTCAATAATCCATTAAAAGTGTTTATTGCAGTTTTGAAGTAAAAAAGAGCAATTTTCTCCAATGCTCTTACCCATTCCTTCTAAATTTTTAAAAAACACTAGTCTTCATTGGATATATATATATTTCTGCATTATATACCTGCATTGTTGTTTATTGCAGTGTGGAGAGTCGCCATAATCAAATGGCATTGTACCAAATGATAAAAAATGCCCGCTGTGCCAGATGTCGTACAAGGTTTGTTGCACCAGCCATCTTATTCCAAGGAAAAGTAAGTTTTGCATTCGACTACAATTAATGTTTTCCTCTTGAATTGGACCATCTTTATTTTCTAAACTTTCAACCTCATTTTTGAGGATAGAGAATCAAATGACACAACTTTTTGATTGAATGTAATTCAGTGTATTTCACACTTAGGTGTAAAGATATCTCAAAATTATACTTACATAATAGAGCAGTTAAATCAGATCCTCTCTATGCCTTCAGAGCTCATTTTACTAAGTCTAATGGAATTGGTCTGCCTTTTTGGTGACAGCCTTCTGCCATCCTGTGCATGACCTACTTTCTGGTTAATCTTATGTGCAAGAAGCGCTACATTCTAAAAAGATGGCATGAAAAGTTCACAATATGCATTCCTTACTTTTCAGTATATTTGTAGATCTGCCACGTTGTCAGGGGGAGCTGAAATGATAGGTCGTTCTACCACAGATTATCTGCTTTCAAGTGAGTTAAGAATTATTTTCACTTTAAGTCTCAATACAGGGGTGCCAAATCTCGGGATTTCGATTTTACCAAGCTTCAGGCCAGTTAATTTGCTTTTTTTTTAAAAAAAACAACACAATATTCACACTACCAATGCTCATAGAGAGATGTATAGAATTACAAAAGACACTTACCTCTGCTTTATAGACTACTCAAAAGCATTTGATAAAGTTAAAACCTTTTTGAAATTCTGAACTTTTTAGATATAGATGGGAAAGATACTAAGAGCCATCAGAAACCTTTACTAGGACCTAGGAGCCGCAAATCAGATTTGAAAATGAACATCGTGAATTTAAATTAATTTGTGGAGGAGTAAAGCAAGGATGTGTTTTATCACCCAACCTTTTTAACATCTTAGGCAACATGATACTCCGCAGTATAGATAACATGGAAGGGCTTAAGGTCAGAGGTACCACTATAAATAATCTAAGAATGTCGATGACACTGTGCTTATTGAGGAATCGCTACAAAAACTATTGTACAAAGTGGTTGAAGCAAGTGAGGAAAAGGAATTATCTTTTAATGTAAAGAAGGCTGAATGCTTAGTCATATCCAAAAAGCATCAAACACCCCGGGAGGCAAGAATATCAGGCAAGTCCAGCAATTTAAATACCTTGGATAAACTATAACATCAGATGAGAGATGCATTATTGAGATCAAGAAACGCTTTGCAATGGCCAAATACTCTTTCTCAAAGCTTAGAACTGTTTTAAAGAATAGAACATCAGAATGAATCCAAAATTGTACATCTTAAAAACATACTGGTCCACTCTTTATGGATGTGAATGCTGGTCAATCACAAATGAAATTCAACAAAAATAGATGCGGCAGAGATGTGGTTTTAAGGAGATTATTAAGAATATCGTGGATTGAAGAGACAAATAGGGTATTTCTGAAAGAAGCAATGATAGAAAGGTCACTAATAAAAACAATAAGAAAGAGACATGACATTTTTCGGTCATGTCTACAGAAAAGGTGGAATAGGAAAAAAGAGTCTTGGGCGGCAAAATTGAAGGAAAAAGAACCAGGGGAAGACAACGTTAAACATATGTAACAAGTCTCATTAAATGGGTAAATGAGAGCAAGACTATAAATTGATGGGACATTCACGAGGTCAGCTGAAGTGAGAACAGACTGGAGAGCCATTGTCACCGATGTCTGCTCCAGACAAGGCTCATGAACACGCACATCAGGAAGCACATTTTTAACAGATGCAACTGGAAGATGAGACAATTTTTGCATGAATTTCGTACTGAGGAAGATGGTTTAGCATTGTGTCATAATGTTGGAGGAAATTCAGATAAATCAAACCTATATTTATTTTTATTTCTAACTTTATCTAAGTGTAATTCACATTCATTTCCACAGGTGATAATCCACCTTTTTTACAGAGTTCTCAAGAAAATGGGTGAGTAGAATATTAACACAAAAATTAAAGATGCAAATGAGACAGCATTTCCTTTTTGTATTTAAAAACATTGTTGTAACTTAATCAATTCCCCTATTCATCTACCAAATGCTTGTTGGCCCAATTCATGTTTCACCATCAACATGAAACATGATAATTAGACATTAATTAAAAGAATAAGAGAAATACTTGTCTTTATTTATAATTGGAATTATAAATGATTCAACTATTGTTGCAGACGATTTGACATCTATGACAAGTTAAGAGGTCATGACATTCAGCTTCTCAAGTACTTTGATGTTAACAACATCTGTGATCTTATGGTTGAGAAAAAGAAAACCAAATTTGGAATGCCGTGAGTATTCATTTATTTGCTGATCAGTAATTGTTAAACCTAAATAAATAAATGGAGAATGAAAGAATAAGATCTTGCACTTATGTATGGATTGTATCACAAAGACCTTATAAAACAGGTTTTTATTTGAAATAATTATCGTCAATAATTGTTAGGGATCAAAATGAAATGGAGAGTTAGAATTTAAGCATTTATTTTTTAAAGTATTATCTTTTACGTCTTTTTTCTAATTTTATAGGCTAAAAACAATAGTGATGTTACAAGAACTTTTAATGTGTATGAAATGAAATAGTTAACAACATCCTCTAAAACAAATGAGAAAATGGATTCAGTACCCTTTGACAAAGTAAGTCATATGTCTCTGACAGGAATTAATGTCTTTCCTGTTGGTTCTAGTAATCAAGAATCTGAACAAATGCTGGTCAAAAAGCTTCTCTCATTTTACACATGGACAACTCTCTTATTTCCTTCTGCTTTATCAAGATTGATGTCTAGTTTGCTTGGATTTTCAGAGTGACATCATCAGAAAAAGTTGATAAAGAAGGCAGATATTCTGATTTTGCAATTCTTCAAATGCCATATCCTGGTATGTATTGATATATAAACATATCTAAACAAGCGATTGATCATTTAATATGATTACTAATGTTCAGAGCAATGGTTTGTTTGGTGACTTATCCAAGGCTGGTAAAACTTAAGACCTAGATCTAAATTAATTCAAGATGGTCAAGGACTATAAAGGTCACGTGATCATTCCATGCTATATATCCCAAGACCATTTTTACATTCATGGCATATCAAGTCTTCCAAAAATTCAAAAATTATAGTTATACTGGATTTTTAAAAAATTATAAGCAACAATGACTATTTAATCTTAGGAAACAAAAGGTCATTTCATCAAAGTCTGTTTTATACATTACACATTACAAGCTGAACTCCCATTGCATGAAAGAATATTCATTTGAATTAGATAAAAGATGTATCAGGGTAAAAAATTGAGAAGAGAGCAGTATGATGGATAGGCGAGAGAGTGTTGGGAAAATGATTTTAAAAGAAGAAAACACATCTCCTACAAACTTCAATTAGCAGGTTGCCACGTTAACCACTGACTAGTTCTAGGCCAGAGTAAGTCTTACTTAAAGTGATGTTAACGACATAATAAATATGTAAGTGGATACTTTTTCACTGTTGTTGCTAATGTACAAAAATGTGTATACAAAATCAGTTTTATATTTCATACCCAATTGTGGTCCTAAACATGCTGTGGAATACCATATTCTCTCTATTATAAGCCCCGCCCCTGTGCGTTCATTCAAAATTTCCGTGAACGCATGGTGTGAAGAATATCTGGTTTCATTTTCAATCAGTGGATATACAAAAAGTACTACATACCATGCGTCCGCTAACACAGTGTAGGCCTATTACGTATTAGATCTAGATCTATATTATTATTGTCGGAGTCTGCAAATGCGATTGATAGCCTACCAGCCTCACGGCCTAAAAAAAAAAAAAAGAAGAAAAATCCTGTGCCGAGTCCTATCTCTCTTTGTCCCATCTAAGTTGCGTCAGGTCTATTAATAGAACCTGTGCTCTATGAAGTTACCGAAAATCTTCCATCTAAATTGTCATTTTTGATACCCTATTACAAGCCCCCCTCCTCCCCCCCCCCTCCCCCTTCCTCTTTCATTTTCATGCCCCCTGGGTGTTTATTAGAATGAATACTGTACACGAATGATCATCTGATCATAACAAATTTCAACTTAAAGCATTCAGTGGTTTAGTTGCCTTTTCATACATGCGGGAGATGTGTTTTGCGACATTTCACCAAATAGATAAGAGATGATATGAAACTTCATTTGATTTTCAGGTTGTGAATTCTTCAAAGAGTGGAAGGATAACCATTACTATGGGCAAAGTTTGAAATATGATTGGAGACAGGTACAAAATTGATCCTCCTATTATTGCTGTTGCTGTTTTAGTTGCAGTCATCTTATTATCAGTGTCATCCTCCTCATCTTCATCTTTATTTTCATTTTCATCATTATTACTTCGATAATTTTTTTATGTTTAAGATAATAGCTCAATTCTTTTTGATCAATTACATTTTAGTTTTATTTATATATAAAGTTGCTGTATGACAAGACTATAAAAGAGATGTAGATCTTGTAGGTGTTGTGATAATTATTGCTAAGATGATCGGCATGTTATTGCTTTTTAAAAAATTCAAAATAGAATTAACATTGTCTTTAATACTTTCTATTTGTTTCTTCTAAAGGCTTTGAATAATTCAGACTTAGATTTGCCTCAAACCCCTTTGGTGAATGAATTAGGTATTGAATGGTCAAAGTATAGGGTAAGTATTTTTGATAAGTATTTGAATTACTTTGAGATTTACTCTTTCCTTCTTAAAAATCGTCATAGGTATTATTATTTTTAACCCTTTAGAGATTGAGTGCATAACAATGGATAAAATGAGTTTTTATTGTTTTTTGTTTCATGTATTACTTCAAGTTATTGAATTGTTGATGTTAAAAGTATAAAAAGCTTGTTTGCATTTTTATGATTCTTTTGGGGATTTTTTCCCTCCCTTTATTAACTCTTTCATCTCAGACTAATTTCCATGATTTGCCCAAGCTGTTTCAAGTATGTTCCCTGAATTTGCGCATTGAGACAGATTTTAAATTATATTCAATATAAATATCTGTCTGATACTGTAATTGTACACACAAATTAAGAAAAATAATAAACATGAGCTGACCTTGGGACTCAAAAGAGTGTAAACAAGTTTTCATATGGTTTTAATGGACTGGGGCAAGTTTTGAATGTTTGTTTGTCTTTGTAAGTTTTATCATGAAATTTTTAAAAGACCAAATTTTAGAAACTTCTTTCTAGGTTTATTTGTTATCTTCACTCATCTTGCATTTTCCATTTTGTTAGCAAGATAATTCATCCATTTTAATTATATTATTTTGTCCTCTGTTTTCAATGAAATGATAGAATTGAACAGGGCACATATTAGTATCACCTTAGCAACATTAGCAAACCCAGAACACCATCAATTTCATGAGATAAAGATCTCAAATGCAATTTTGAAAAGAAACTGTAGGTAATTTGATTTTAAACTTCAATATGATTTGTAATTAATTTTATCTCCTAAATTGTTTCAATCTTGTTTTTAGTTAATTGACAATGTAAGTTATAATATCAGTCTTGATTAGGATCCAAGAGAATGGTCTCATTTAATATCTTCCCTAGGATTGGAATTTTACCAAATTGACACAAAACTATTTCAAGCTGCTGTTGACATACATTTCAAAAGGTAAGACTATGTTTATTTAGTTCTCTATATTTTGGGGGAAACTATACCCATCAAGCACAGAAAATCATCAATGAAAAATTCTTGTGATTCCAGACATAAAAGAGTTTGCCTTAGTTATTATGAGAAAAATTCATTTCATATTTTTTAAATTTCTACAATCATGTTAATATCATTTTGTTCAAGTAAAAGTATAGCCTCAGTTGATTTTAAATGGAGTGATAATATAAGATAAGATAAGATAAACTTTATTATCCAAAAAGGAAAATTAACTAGGATTACATGGCAACACAAGGTGATAACAATAGACATAGCAACCTAATAACAAAAAAATCTTTAATTCCAGGACTAGGTGACCATGAAACAGTTGTAATCCAAAGTAATATTATACCTAACAGAAAGAAAACAACTCCACACAAAATTCTCCTATAGAAAAAATGTAATCTTGATGAACTAAATATAGATGTCAAAAACCTTTCTGATAATTTTAAACATAGATATAATACAAATGATAATATTGATGAAACGTGGAATGATTTAAAGGGAAATATACAAGAAATGATAAACAAGCATGTACCAACTAAAAGTTGATATTTTCAGAGATCAATACTATAATAGACTCATAGTATCCCTATAAAGAGAGTTATATTAAAAGTACTTAACTAGAGAGAGAGGGGGGGACATGACAATTTAACATTTCTATCATAATAAGTTAATTTTACAACAGAAAAGTAGAATTCCTGTTCTATCTCTCACTGGTTGGGTCGTTTTGATATATTTTTCTGTCATCCCATCATATCCTTTATATTCTTTCCTTCTTGATCTGCTCATGTCCTTTCGAAATTCCCTTCATTGATCTCAATGTTATTCCTAAAAGAAGTTAGCTAACCTCACATTACCTTTTTTTCAGATTCCTCTGGCATTCTCATCCATTGTATCTCAGGATGGGACCGTACTCCTTTGTTCATATCATTATTGAGAATTTCCATGTGGGCAGATGGCCTCATACACCAATCTTTGACTGCTACCGAGATTTTATTTTTGACTTTAGGATATGACTGGTATCTCTTTGGGTAAGTTATTTGTTGTTTTTTTTAGGCAAAAAATTGTAAATCTAGATTATTTATAATGAAAATTATATTACTCTAGATCCATTCAAAAAGTAAATGGATGTAGCCGAACTATTTGAAAGACAAATAAATAGTGGTTAATGATTCAATTTTAATCCCTTTGTTTGATGACAGAAACCAAAACACAATGTGGAAATACAAAAAAACAGCTATAAGGAAAAAATTATATCTACTTTTCTCAGAATCAAGACTTACATTCTTTTTTCTCTTCCTTCAGCGCCATACAAAAGATCTAAAGAAATCAACATTGGCTGTTTCTTATATAAGTTTGCTCATTAATGCGTTAAAATAGAGATAACTATTTTCAACCATATATTAAGAAGTCCATGCAGAAGATATCCTAGTCTCATATGCAGATGGAAAATCATGCATAATATGTCACAGCAGATGCAAATGAGAATGATATTAATAGTTTTTTTCTACTATACCATACTTGATCAAAATCAGCTAGTGTCTTTGAAAAGGTCAGAGGTACAATTTACATCCTTTCAGTTCGTATTTCTTCTTTTCTTTGTATCCCTTGTGATTGAGGCTCAATATTAAATTTCATTCATCACCATTATTTTCCTACTTATTTTTTTATTTTTAAGTTTATCTTTATATTAATCTTTATTTTGTCTTTCACACAGACATGATTTACCAGACAGACTTGGGAGTGGTGAAGAGGTGAGTCATTTGGAAAGAAAAAAAAGCATTATGGAGTAAAATGGCATCATTCATAAGGGTTTTTTTAATGAAAAAATGAAACACCTTTCATCAGAATATAATCTATGGAAAATTCATTTCACATATTATGGCTTTTCTTTACCCTTTCTATACCATAATGTTGTCCTATTATAAAAATTCAGTTTTGTATTCTTCATTCATCTACCATAATATTTACAGTACTTAAGACCTAGACTGTGAACACTATGGATACATGGAAAAAGAGAAAATATCAGTTGAATAAAACTTCCTTTATAAAACTTCGTAAAAGATAGTGTATTTTGTCTTTTGTAAATGAGAATGCAAAGAAAAATATACTATTGTATAATTTCAAGTTGTTAAAAATTAGTTACACCATTAAAGCTTATCATTTATTATGGTATTTTTGTAAATATTTTGACACCGTTTTCCATTCCAGGTCATGTTGTTTTGTTTCAAAGTATTGAAGGACATTGCATCTGAAGAATATTCTCTAGCTTCCAGGTGGATTTTTATATCTTCCTCATTTTTTTTTTATAAAATTTTTTTTTTTTTTAAATTATCCTCAGAATGTTTAACAATATATTATTTTGCACAGCACTTAAAAACAAGTGAAAATAAAGCCTATCTCAATAAGAGCCAGGTACTAAAAAGAATGGGTATTTTGTCAAAAATAACAAATTCAAATGGTTTTTCTCTTGAATCAGAAGCTCTTGTTATCTCAGTTCATCATATGTCTTATGATCAATTTCAGTTAAAAAAATGTTTTCAGAGAAACATAGTTTCTTGCACTTTGACCCTAGCACTGTCCAGTTATAAGCTAAGCCTATGATTAATTGTTATTTATGTTGGTTGCCTCAATTCCAGAACAACCACACAGCCTTCTGCAAGGGAGACCACATTCCCTCCTTCCAGCCAAAGCAATAACGCAAGTGACACACAGCAAAGAGTTGACTCAGATACCAGTTTTGCATTCCAAGGTGTTTTGTTAGGTACGTCAAGCCCTTTACTTGCCCTTTCCTCCTCAAAGATGTATGCTCCCTCTCGAGTTGAAAGTTATGTTGATGATAATGGGCCTGTAGGTTAAGATTGATGTGAAATCTCTGTGTTTGCTTTTTTCTGGAAATAATGACTGTAGACGGATTGTTCATCATTTGCGCTTAAAATGTAGGACCAACTTCCGATTGGGCTTGCAATCACAAACCCAGAAAAATTTTCTCATAAAATTAGTGCAATGTTTTCTTTTTCCCTAAATTGCTTATAATTGTTCTTTGTTTTATATTGCAGATGAAGCCATGATGAATTTCCAAGGCAAGGGCAGTACGAGTAGCCTGAACAGTGGGACAAGTTCAGAATGCCCTGACTCCATCAACTTTACCATTGGCATTCCAGAAGAACATCGAAGCGGGGACGGCATCTGCAGGGAGGGGGAGGATGAGGTCACCACCATGAGGCGGACAGGAAGTGCAAGGTGAGTTTCAAATTGAGCCTCTTGCATGGATTGCCTTTGGTTATAAGAGGCAGAAGAAGGCGTGAAAACTTCAACCAACATCAAATCCCTCTCAATGAATCAAGCTCATAAAGTTTTGTGTACAAGTTTTGTGTACAATTTATTGAAGATGTAATACTCATTTCAATTTCAATTGTGCATTTTAGTAGCATTTCTTGATCCTGTTTAAAAAATATCTTGCAATATTAAGATTATTTGATGTGCACTTTACAAATGCTATCCATGATTAGTATTATTATTATTATTACTAGAAAGGGCCTGAAAGAGGTGTCTTTTTTAATCAACGGACATAGAAAGTGAGGTGCATGCACAGTTCAATAATTTCAAACAGGACAGTTTATTGGATTACAAATGTAATTCAAATCATAATTGATTTTGATTTTCTTAAGGTATGCCAAATTTTGTATTTCCAGGTGCTGTAGTCCTTCTTGAAAGTGTCAACTTAATTTCAGTCTTATTTTTATTTTATTTATTTTTTATCATTATTATTATTATATAATCATTATTATTATTATTATTAATCATTATTATTATTATTATTAATCATTATTGGAGACAAAATACATGCTTTTAATTATCTTTGTCATATATCAATATCGTAATTGCCTTTGAGTTATCAGGATCTAGGCCATATACAAATAATCTTTCTCAGTCTTTTTTTAGGACAGATTTTTATTTTATTGATAAAAGTGTAAATAAGTAGGCGCAGACAGGACATCTTTATAGGTCAATCAATTAATGGATATCAATTCCATTTCATCTTCCTCAGCACATTTTCCCAAAAAAGACGTTCTATGTCCCCTTCTACACGCATGTCCCCCAGCATGCAACATAGCTCCCCTGTCAGCACAGGACGTGTTCGAAGGCGTTCCTCAGACGGCCAAGGTCTTTCCCTCCATTCCAACCATTTCACCTGTAGTCCCATTGGCCGATCGTCCAGTCCTGTAGTTGTACCCTCACGTGGGGATGAAAATTCCAATGTACCACCAGACTCTTCACACACTCAAAGCATTGGCAGGTAAAACATTAAAGTTTGGACAAGTTTTTGAGGAATCACCAGGGCCAATCAAGCAATAGTATACTCTTGGTTCATGCAAAGTCACACCTAGTCACAACTTGTGGCATCATGGTCTAGTGGTAGACATTTGGGCTGGTGATAGAATAGTCCCAGGTTCAAATACAGGTTGGGCGCGATGTTGAGTTCTTGGGAAAGACTCTTTACATGCATTTCCTCACCATACCCAGGTGTAAAATGGATACCTGACCATAGGTAAAAGAAGATCGTATCAGTATTCTAGAGTGAAGCGCCTTTCATTGGGTCACATCTTGGTATGCTATTAGCTTTTATTTTACTTCTTATTGTCTTTGCCGACACAATCAGGATGTCAATATAGAGTTTTTTTTAAAGGATTTCATCAATTTGTTGTCAATTTAAAGGACTTTTTTCACTTATGATATGTAAGAACAATGACTGGAATTTACGATGTATGTGGGATAACGATATAAGCAATGTCAATATATGACTGTAATATGCATAGCCACAATAAGTACCAATTCAATCTCTCTGCCTGTAACCTTTAGTCTTTTATTTCCTTACTTTCAAAAGCATACTCTTCTGTTACCATGCTTAATATTTGTTCTATTATGACGTATCCCATTATCTATATCATCAGTACTCTCCCATCTCATCCACAGTTGGCAGATCATCCCCAGCATTGATGGCCTCAAGCTGGAGTCGGCCAACTCTCATGGAAGTTCAGGGAGATCAAGTTCGTAAGTAATTTTTTCATCATTGGAAATATTCCTTGCAAAATTTAAAAAGTGTGTTGATAGAATCATGCCAGAGTCATTGGAAAGCCTCAGATGTGAAATGTTATGTGAAAAAGGACAAGCTGCTAAAAGAACTCCACTGGCTGCCAGTAAAACAAATAATGCTATGTAAAGCGGTGGTAATTTATCATATTATTTCTCATGAACCATCTTATACTTATATAAAAAAAACTTTTAGAATTTCACTCTTTATAAATTTTTAGAGTTAAATCATTGAGATCTTCAAATGACAAAACTTTATTGAAAGAAACCCCCTCCCCACCACCACCACCACCATAAAAAAATTACATTGTATATGGTGAGCACACATTCTCATCATGCATACTGCAAATATGGAACGGTTTGCCACCAAACATTAGGTCTACACAAACAGTGCCAGGTTTTAAAAAAGCTCTGAAATGTTTTCTATTCAGTCAGACATATTATTTTATCTGTTGATTTTAAATCATTCTATTTCTGTAGATTTTCAAAAGATCTTTATGCAATGCTTTATATTCACGTGATTGTTATGGTCTCAAATTGTCGCTATTGTTTATGAATGTTACGTTGAATGTACTTCAAGTTGTAAAGCGCTCTGTGCATTCTCGTCAGTTTGGGAGAGCGCTATATAAATGCTCTTTTATTGTTATAATTGTTATTATGCAGAAGGTGGACCAGTCAATTAGATAGGTAGAAAAGATTGTCTAAAAAGTTATATTTATATGTTTATGTTTGATCAAATGTACTTTTTCAATTTACGTTAATTGATGTCTGCTATCTATCTTCTAAGGGTATTTAGGGTATTCTGGGTCTTCTTTGTTCATTGCAATAATTTGCAATAATGTTTCGGCAGCTGTTATTCTTGCAGTATGTATTTTATAAATAATTACATAAACATTTAAATAAAGCATTATTTACCTGCACTGTGAAAAAACTTTTCTGAAGAAGTAAATTTTTCTTTATCTTATCTGATCTTGTCCATATTCCTTTTCTGATTTTTAAAGGATCCAAGAAGCAGAAATTGATGTGACAAGCACAATCCGATGGCAAAAATTGGATTCTGTCAGTAGCTTATTCCAAAACATCTACTTTACTGCATGTCAATCTCAACCTAGAAGCAATTCTGTTGGTGCCGGCCTAACTTCATTCTTTGACAAGATTGCTGATAGCATCTCTGGATTCAGGGGTGGGGCAGGCCCTCCGGCTAGTGGCCGACGTGAATTTTAGATGATTGTTGTGATATAAACTGATTTTTTTAATTATTAAAAGGTGGAGAGCTACCATTCTGTAACCAGGTATCAACGTCTTGGTATTTAAAAGCTAAAGAAATTATGAGAACCCAGTTCAATGATAAAGCAACATTTATTTGTGCTGTTTGTCACTAAGTAATGAAATTGTGATGCATTGTTTATTTTTAGAAAACCTGTGATAGACAGTGGTATTCTTAGCTCTTCCTTATTGAAAAATATTGTGACATGCAATCATTCTTAAACACATCTTTGCAAATTGTTCTTGATGAATATTAATGCTAGATATTAGATGCAATACTCATTGACAATTCTGAAAGATAAGTCAATACAATACCAATGCTCACATTCTTTTTTTTTATTTTGAGGGACATTCTGAAGGCAAACAAATATTTATCAAATTATATAGTTTAGTTTAAACTTCCCCCTACCATTTGGTAAAGGGTATTTTATTGTAAATTATAAGGAACAATATGCCTCCGTATCTATGATGTCAAGGTTAGTCGGTATCGCTCAGAAGAAGTAATTCTTTAATTTGAAAGCTTCAGTACATCAGCTTCTTGACAGAACGTAATGACATTATACATTTTGCTTCGTTCTAAATCTAAAGAGGGGAAGAAAAAAAAAAAGGGGGGGGGGGGGGGGGGGTAAGCAAAGCC
>JASKDV010233430.1:3020-18180 GCA_032466395.1 Aegires albopunctatus | reverse complement strand
GTGTAGATTTCTTACAGATTTATTACAAGAGTTAAGTCCCTGGACTCATCCTTAATTACTTGGACTTCCTACTTTTTTGTTTTGACCCGCATGGCTGCAAGCTAGAATCTATGTCTATGTTTACCTAAATAAATCCGTCATTATCCTCCAATGACTAAGGCATCCGCATTCCTTATTTGCTAACACATTTAAACCATTACAGACTGATCCACCTCCACCATTTTTTTTACCATCTCACTTATTTATGCTACCTTCACTCTTCATCTAATCTCTTTTTTCTTGTTTTCACTGTATGAGTATAGTATAGCGGTAAGGTTTAGCTAAAACTTATTCAATTCCTTCCTTGACTTAGAATTTAATTCTAAGTCTTTTCAACACAAAACATGCACTAGAAAGGCACAATTTAATTGTCAAGAGCCAGACACTTTGCTATCCAGTCATGGGGTATCGAAAAGTCAAAAGAAAATTTATCAAGAATCTTACATCAACTAACTCATTGATATGACTGGGATCATGGTATGATGATTTATGAATAGAACAGTACTAAAGCTACAAAATGATTTTCCTCTCAAATCTACTCATTTTACCGTTAAATAGTGAGGAGGAGAGGAAATGAAAAGGATTGTTTTTTAACATTACTAGAAAAGGCAAAACCTGCAGTCCGAAAGCTTTCGCATTCTAGTTCTTCCTTCTTGCTGCTGTCTAGAAAAATGCCACCCACCAACACCCCACCCTCCTTCTTCAATAAGCCCAAATAAGGCAAAAGCCAAAGCTTATATAACGTGGATGAGACAGTGAAGCTTTGGACCAATGGATCGAAAGTGTGGCACTGCTCATGACAGTTTACTGGATTCCGAATGTAATCCATAATTAAAATTAATTCTGATTTTCTAAACAACAATAAAGCCTTAAATCAAAAATCCAACTGGCCATGCACTAAAAGATTGTATGCATTTATGCCAAATTTAATGTCTCTAGTTGTTGTAGTCTTAAATTGTATGCATGTATGCCAAATTTGATGTCTCTAGTTGCTCTAGTCTTAAATTGTATGCATGTATGCCAAATTTGATGTCTCTAGGTGCTGTAGTCTTTCTTGAAGTGTCAACGTAATTTCAGCCCTATTTTTTATTATAATATAAATGCAATAATAAAATGAGATCCCTAATTGAAGTTTAATGTTACATGTATTTCTATTATGAAGGCTCTCAATTCTGATTCTGACACTCAGGTATAAAATGAGTACTAGTTTTCTTTGGAGTTAAAACAGCTTAAAACGGTGTATGTATAAAATTACAATGTTAATTTCATTTTACCCTGCTAGTAACTGAAACAGATATCTGTAGGAATTTCGATTGAATGAGTGTGTCAATAGCAAACTCAATCAAATTGAGTTTTACCATCAGTACAGCTTATTGTGTAGTTTAAAAATCCATATTTATTTATGGAAGGGCCCTGGTGCACAGATACATTGCATTCAACCCAGAACCAGGGTTAAAACAAATAAGATACCATTACCAGCATTATTTGAAGGCATGAATTTAATGTTTCATGTCATGATTTATATTTCAAGGGCAGAACATTTCATTATAACTCATAATCATAATCATCAACTCATGATAAAGAATTCATTTGGGTAGCCAAGAGAAAGAATGGTGTGACATTTCATTTGCTGGTACAAATATACTTTACAAAGTACAAACAAATCAATAGTACAAATTGGTAATGATGATATCCATTCATCATACATATCACCCCACCCTCTTGGTATCAACAACAAATGGTAAACTTGATGTTTTGAAGCATTGGAAATAGCTGTGCACATGAAATGAGAGAAAGAGCAAATTTGCAAGAGATCATGACAATTATGGACATAGTAAAAACTAGCACTTGAAACGAAAAACTGATGAAGATCCACACCTTCCATCTGAACCATTCACCCAGCTAGAGATACAATGGCCGCCAATGTATGCCAAAACTCATATTTCTGTTTGGTACCATTACAAAAAATGATTTTAAAAATAAAAATTACCATAGGTTTAGTGTATACAAATAATTTAAAAATCACTGACAAAAAAATACAGTAGAAATCTCATAATTCAAATTCCTTAGGAAATGGATGCAACTCGACTTAAGGGGAAGGATAACAAAGATATTTAAAAAATACTTCTTTTCAGAGTGGTGGCGGCAGTTCGATTTCATTAAAGCCTTGCTCTACTTCCAATTTGAGTTAAACAGCAGACTGGACTATCAAAGATTTAAATCTAGTGCATGCACAAAAGGTACAACGTTATGCATTTTGTTTTGAAGGGAAATGAACGCAGCAAGCCTCATGAGAATTAAGAAGTAAGGCATTGATCATGCCAGGCCTAGCTAGCCTTGACTTCAATTTATATGGTGGTCAGGACCCTGTCCACATTGTGGAAGGCTAGCTTTTCCGATTATCAACTTAACCTTAACAAGAGCTACTGTGATGGCGATGCTGATCTATTAGTGGCATTGACCCTGACTTGCTTGACTCTAATCCTTCTTGGTAAGTCCCTCTATAAGAGACACATGCTCTGCCATATCTCTCCCCCTACTCCACACAGTTAAGTTATTACTCTGAACTAGGCCGAGGGTTGCACCACTGTGCATGGTAGCCAGTTCAGTGTAAATGTGTCTATAGAAGGAAACTCTAAATCAAAATATCATTTCCTCAAAATTGCCATTTCGATTACCAGTTATCAATTAAAATCGTGAAAAATGATTCTATATTCTTACAACACTGTTATTTATCATTGTCATTATTATTACCATCAATATTACTTTTAATAATATTATTTTTATTACTAGCAAGTGCCTGAACCCTTCACTTTGTACACTTCAAATAAGGCAAAATTTGAGATTATCCAATTTCAGTTTCTGGGGATTCCACTATTAAGAAAAACAAAAATGACAAAAGCACATGAAATTTAATTAATAACACACACACACACGCACACACAAGAAGAATAAATAAACTGAAGCCTTCCATTTCTAGACTACACTTTGAAAATGAATTTTGAAAGCTACTTTACTGGTAAACTCTTTTTCAGTGCAGAAGCCTACAACTTTTGATGAATTATTAAAATGTATTACGAATAACACGCCTTTCAGATTTTAAGATTTATCGTAGTGAAATTTGTATGGCATATCTAAATTCTGTTGAAATTAACCTACATTGAAAAAATCCTGTCCTTTTGTCAACTTGGCAAACTTGCTTTACAATAATTTACATTGAAAACAATCATCATAATGATCAGTTTATCCTTTGTTTTACATTGAAAACAATCATCATAATGATCAGTTTATCCTTTGCTTTACATTGAAAACAATCATCATATGGACCAGTTTATCCTTTGCTTTACATTGAAAACAATCATCATATGGATCAGTTTATCCTTTGCTTTACATTGAAAACAATCATCATAATGATCAGTTTATCCTTTGCTTTACATTGAAAACAATCATCATATGGATCAGTTTATCTTTTACTTTACATTGAAAACAATCATCATAATGATCAGTTTATCCTTTGCTTTACATTGAAAACAATCATCATCATATGGATCAGTTTATCAATCTTGTTTATAGTTAGACATTGATGCTTTGACAATGGAATCAGAAAAGTACTGTGATGCAAATCTTCTTTAAGTAAAATTAAAACAAAAACTATACTACATTTTGAAGGTAAAATGCTTAAGAGTCTTCATATCATGGCATTGATTTGATAACGATCATTGTGAAAATTATCACATGCATCTAATTAATCATAATTCCTCTTTGATAAAATTGTGTACAAGTATATAATATATACACAAGGCAAAATCTTATGTTGTATCGCACATATAACAGTGAAATGAAGGTTAATCATGATACATCTATAATGCTCTAAATGTGCTCTAATTTCATACACATTTCATACTGACTGATAGTAAATTATGTAATCGTCTGTTTTATATTAAAGTCAATAATTTCAACGCATAAACTATTTCACAATGCATTAATATAAACTGTTTCATGGTGCCTCATAACACAAAAAGTTACTAAGCAAGGATACATAAGGTTTTTAATTACGTTTTCTTTTGTAACAAGAAGGAGGGACTTAACTCCATTTTTGTTTGTAATGCCCCCCACCCTTAAACATAAAAGTATGTTGACACACACACACAAGATATGACAACTAACTATAGAACAATGATTGTCTTAAAAGATTTACAAAATTTTTAAAAATGCTTATGAGATGCAATGAATGAAATATGAATAACGACATTTTATGTTATAAAAATGGGCTACTCCTTTGTAAATTTTTGTGATATAAACATGTCTATTATTATTATAATTTACATAATTTACACTGGTTCTATAAAGAAGCTAGTACTGTGTGATTCAAAGAATCTATAAGCAAAAGTTCAGGATTTAAAACAAATTCCGATTATAATTACTTACTGCTAGTGATATCACTCAACAATCACCATGAATTTATTTGAGAGCCCATGTATGTTATAGCAACAAAGAAAGAGAGTAGAAGGAGATTAACTGTAAAGATCCATGATATACATTTAACCTTAGCCACTGACTCCTGTACTTCAATCATCCTATTCTGCTACTTCTATGTGTTATGGTGGTAAGCACTTTCCCTTGATTCATGAAAATATAAAATATTCTTTGTCAACACATTTCATCTGGGGGCATCACAGTTCAACACAAGAACACTCAAGCCGAGCAGCATTTATCACCAACACACCAGCTGAGAAGAGGGAAATGGAATCCCATTTTGCACTTGCACTAACATATTTTCTCCATAATGACATAGGTCAATGACAGCTCCTTCCATTAGACAATTTGTCCCCTCTATTCCAAGTCTGGCCCTATAATTAACACGGCGTTGTCTTCATACAATTATATTTGCGCCAAATGAACTGCAAGGCTGGTCCTATGTTCTGCATTGCTATCTTTAAATGGAAATTCATTGACAAAGTACCTTCATCGCTATATTAATTAAGAGCTAATTAAAAGAGCTGGAAATAAAGTAATCATATTCCTTAAAGCAATTAATGGTCAAATAGATATCCCAATAAATGAACTCAATAAAAGTACAGGACTAGAAACTCAGATAGTCAGACATTTAACATCCCTGACTCTAAAAATGATTGCCATAACCATGTTTTCTTCCCAAGCACAGCAAGATTGTGGAATAAATTGAATCCAGATTTTAGAAATAGCAAAAGTGTTGATACTCTTAAACATAATCTGCAATATGAATTACTTAGATCTACATACAATTAGATAACTAACATAATACACTTAAAATCAAACAATTTATTTTTATTTTTTTGCGTATTGACAGTAATACTTATCCCTTTGAGTTTTGTCAGTTTATTTGAAGGAGAAGAAGTTGCGTTTTCATTCTAAAAAAGTCCTACATCTTAAAGTTTTGTTTCAAACCACATGTTGGAGTTATATTAAATGAGGGCAGATTTTCAAAATCTCTCATTATTACAAAACCTGAGTGAATCATAATTGGAAGAAATGTCAACTTCCAAATTGAATCTTTCTTAATATATTATATATACATATGATATACAGTCTTCCGTCGTTAAACTGATCATCAGTCTGAACCGGCACTTTGGCTGGTAACAAAATAAATATCTCTCTTCTCTCTACTCTTTAGGAGAACTGACAATTTGTTATTCTGACACTGACACTCATTTTTGGCAACAATTTAGTATTTTACAGTGAACACGCTCTTCGTTGATCCAACACATTCACATAATTGGCCTTGGGCTTACTGTAGTTAAACCCTGTGCCGTTACAAAGACAATTATTTATATCAAAAGAAGAGTGTTCTATACATACATAGTCAATAACACTCGTACCCGTTTCACTTTCACCTACATTTGTTCTCTGTCTCAGATTGACCTACCTTTCCTTCTTTGCCAAGTCTAACTCTGATAATAATGACATCCTAGAAAACAAATGGCGCATTTTCACTGAAACCAAGTAATTGCAGAATTACAAACCAACTAACCAGGCAGTCTGGCAGCATACTTGAGACTACAATGTTCATTTAACAGAGAAAAGGTGTGAAAATGACTATAAAAATCTAATGCAGCAATCATTTCTGTATCGACAACTGAATTTTATAGTATGTCATTGTGAAGTAAAACACTTTGGTATGTCCCACGTCGGCTTGAAAGTTTTAACAAGTATAATAATGGTGATGTTTGATCATTATAGGAATAAAATGTATCTTTGATAAATGACAAATCGTCTAATGCACCATTTTATGCTGCAACGAACACTGGCGGTTTAACAGCGGTGGACTGTTTTACAGAAATATGGCTCTGATTAATAAAGACCAGTCATACATATTATGAAGCAAGGAAGAAATAATGATCTATGAAAACATCCATTTTAGAGAGATGTCAGATAGGTAGGACCACGAAAATGCTTCTCCATGAACCGCAGTAAGACCACAATGTGCAATTTCTGTAATCAAGAAACCCAACTATCGGGACGAAATCTAGAGGAACTGAATTTTCTCTATTATAATTTTCTTCTCTAAATAGGAAGGGTTCCCAGCTAACCAGGACAATTATTTCATTGAGAATACTTTCATCAACCTTATATTTTACCTTAGTTTCTCATTCAAACACCCACTCATCACCCGAATAATGGTATATGATCACCATGTTATATGCTTTACTTATCATGCCACCCACATCGGCGTGAGTTTCAAGACAATATTTTCTGAGTGCAGCTTGTGAAAAATCATTACCTGATAAGCCAGATTTACCAGACAGGTATGAAATCACTGGGCGCAGTATAGGTGTGAAATCACTGACCGCATTAATCCAATCAACAATTTTGTCCCACGCAACAATAAGATAATGACAGAGGGGAGGAAACCATTCATTCCATCAGCCTATCATTTACTAAAATCTACCTTTCAACCCCAAGCTTAAGGTAACACCAGAAGTGAATAAAGGTCCACCACGCATTCTTCAAAAATCTAATCCTCCAAACAAACCTGACTCTGGGTGACAAAATCAAGGAAAGGCATGTTTGAGGGAAACATGGAAAAATGAAAATCCCTAGGTCCCTAGATAACCAGGAAACCCAGCAAATCGAAACGAAAATTCCAGACATTTCTGAATACAGAGGATTCACTGTATCATTTTTGGATCTTTAGCCATGGTGGGAGTTTATTAAATCTAAACAACTCTGAACAACAACAACAAAAACTGCTGAGTAAAAATCTAACAAAACCAGTTCTGAATGACAGCCCTGTTTACTGCTGACCAGTTGTGTATGCCCGTTGCTTGGAAATTTAGCTGTATGCAAGCTATACTTAGTTCTGAGGTTTATTAACCAAATGAAAACTTAAAAGAATTAAAGTAAAACAAGCGAAATGAAATTTCATTTCATCCATAAAAAAAAAGCAGAGGATGAAATTTCAATAATCAAAAACTGTAGAAACCAAATGTCTTAAGTAAGAGCCCATTTATAAATTGAAACTTTATGTGCCAGGTAGCACAAGTCAGTAGAGGAGAGATGGGGTAAACAAAAATATTGATTTCTTAGAAAAGAGTAAAGGAACCAAGGCACAAAAAATAAAACTATTATATGGTAACCAAGGAATGTTTGTCAAAAAATATCTATGACGTCTTAACGATTCTTTGTAATGGTAGTGGAGGGTCTATAATAATAAGAGATATTCAGAAATTTCTGTATAAAAAAGTCAAAAAAATTAATGGAAAAATGGACCAGAAAAAATCAACTGTATCATCACACATTTCATATAGGATAGTTCCAGCAACTCTGGTGAGCAAAGCCTGAATCTGTTATAATGGATGAAATGCTCACTTTAAAACGCGATAAAAATTATAAAATTTTATCTTAGCTGTGGCAAAAAGTATTAAGATCTATTAAAGGAAAGGAAAGAAGTAAAAGATTAAAAATCACCCTGAATTTACCAAGAAATTCACTTTTATTCATTGTAGATTCTCAAATTCCTCAGTAATGAGTAACATATAAAATGGACATCGCAAAATGATTTCATTGGAACATGAATATTTAATTGAATGATTGAATTGCATTATTTCATAGTAATATACAGCCATCCACACATTATCATTACTTACTTATTGGGTAAAAAAAAAATTTAAAAACTTTTGATAGCATTATGAGCAAAATGGACAACTTAACCATTGCATGTACATTCAAGAAAAATCATGAGTACGGTTTAACGAATAATCACATGTCTGATGAGATTGCATATAATGATATCACATTCATGCAGCAAGTCCAAATCAGATACCCACAACCTGACTTAAAACGTCAGATGACCATTCCTCCTATTCTTAATCAAAATCACTGTTTACAAACAAACCCCCCCACCCTCAAAACAACAAAAGCCAGCTATACACATATCAAGAAATAATCTTATCAAATAACCTCTATAATCCTTCATGTATAGTGACCTTAAATCAAGTCGTGATATTAGATAAAATATGCCTAAACTATCTCAATACCTGAGTGGGATAAAAATGAGCTTTACAAAGCTAAATCCTTTTACAATAAAAAAATAAGGGGGATACTGATTTATTACAATTGTTATCGAGATGGATCCCTTCATTCAATCCTATTTTGATGCCGTTATTTAATATTCTCATATTTAATGTCACCATGTATAATTAATGCTTACAGTTACTTCTTTCTCGTGTTCATACATTCTCAACATATTCTCTGTGACATTGTAAACAATCATACTCTCTCACATACTAGTGTTTTTCAGAAGTGCCTTATAAACAACCAAGGGTTCTTTCACCATCCATTATGTACATAAACCTCCTAGATTAAAGTCCGTATCTGATAGGACTTGTTACTCATTTTATCCTGGCAGCTTCTTCAAAATTGTCTTTTCCCCTTGAAGGATTCAATGATTTATCTATAAGAAGGTTGTAAAGCAACTCACCACCTAACTGCAGCAATCAAAACTATTCAGAGGGGTATCTAAAGACTATAGAGAGATGACTATAAAAGGAGTTAACCCCAGTTTTTTTCTATCGGATCATAACTCAATTTCTTGTACTGTTGTTATTCCCCCTTAATTGAGCTGTATACAAAGTGAGTCAAATAAAAAGTGAATTTATCCTAACAAAAGCTTCACATTCACTGCATATTATAACAATGATTGAAATTTAGATTCTATAATATACACATGTTGCATTCTTACGTCCCTATACTATAGCCTTTAACTCAAATTGTATGGTTTTCTCACTTCTTCAGCTGTAGTAAGCCCAACTCATAAATAAACCTTTCATGGATTCATCCTCATAATGAAACCGGTAAGAGGGAGGTCTACACTTTCTCAGACTCGACACATTCATGGAAATATGGTTTGAAATGGATTCTCTCCACTTGTATACATACGTATATATGTACATTACCGAGGTACTCATAACACACTTTAAAATCAATGTTCCCATGGCATGATTACTATATATATATAATACAAATACATAAAACAACTCATGAATGAGTCTAATGGATGCATTTTTTAATATTAAAAAAAACCAAAAACAATATTTTAAGAATTGAAGCAATCATACATAATATACATTAAATTAAAGCTTTTGAAAACTGAAGGAAATGTTTCTCAAACTTTAATTAAAACCTATCAACAACAGCTTTGAAAAAATGCTCATATTATTATTTCAATAAATAGCATAATGTCTGTTGTAACTGTGAAAAGTGTCACTTTTAATCAGAATGGACTCAAGTACTAAGTAAAAGTTTATGTATACTTGAAACATTTTTTAAAATTTAACTCTCACTTTGATGATGATGATGATGATATTTACCCAGGAAAATAGGTCAAGAATAAAAGACTTCTTTCCTGTATTATTATCTCTAAGGAGAATGAAAGTTTAGAGCCATGATCAACATTTAATTGAAGAGTGGGACACTTCTCTCACTGTTAACCCCAAAAGCTGAGTGGTCGTGAGATGAAAACAAGTGAAGCGTGTCATTTGCTACTCTTTGAATGAGATTTGAGCTTGCAATTTATTATAAATTTGCTACCTATTAGTCATAGTATTATAATAACAAATAATTATAGTCAGTTTTACAACATTGTAAACAGCCATAGAGTTAAGTGCAAAAAGAAACACTACTATGTATTTTGTCAATTAGCAGTCTGGTTGAATGGCCAGCAAACTACGTATGTCTTGTTTGTACTCACTAACTGCATCATCGGCATTGGCTAACTTGGGCAGCTTTGAGGATTGCATAATGATGAGGCCCGCAACTTTCTAGGATTGATCATTAGCAAAGAAAGTATGAAAATAACATTGTCACCTCCCATCTCACCCTCATGTCAACATCATACTCAGTACAAAGCTCACAATAAATAGGTCACTAATGTCACCATAAACTTGAAACGCCTGAAATTAATCTATTTTAATAGGTTTGTGCGACTGATTATATAGCGCCATTATCTTTACAAGTACTACTGTGCTCACTCAGGGTATAACTTTGAATAAGGGATACTGGTAGTGAGAAAACAGGATTCCAAATCACAACTGATCAGGGTTTGACTTTGAATAAGGGATACTGGTAGAGAGAAAGCAGGAATCCAATCACAACTGATCAGGGTTTGACTTTGAAAAGGGGATACTGGTAGTGAGAAAGCAGGATTCCAAATCATGACAAATCAGGGTTCCACTTTGAAAAGGGGATACTGGTAGTGAGAAAGCAGGAATCAAAATCACGACAGATCAGGTTTTGACTTTGAATAAGGGATACTGGTAGTGAGAAATAGGGATGGGCACTAATCAATACCTTAATCGATGGTACTCATGAACAGTAAAATTAGTGAGTACTCGATACTGAGGACAGCCTAATCAATGCTTTATATATATCAATAAAAATGCAAACAAAAATCCCAACAAAAACATTAAAAAAACAAAAAGAAAAAAATAAGAAAATGTATTAAGACCAGCAGGCAGATTGTTTAAGGAAAAACTATCTAAAGGAATTAACTCGAATAATTTTTCTTATGTACGCCTTGTGGACGACTGTAAAATTAGGCATAAAAGGTCACTTGGTAATCTCCCTTTGAAATAGACTCCAGTATCGATTAACGCCCATTCCTAGTGAGAAAGCAGGAATCCAAATCATGGCAAATCAGGGTTTGACTTTTAATAAGGGATACTGGTAGTGCGAAAGCAGGAATCCAAATCATAAGAGACTAGTTTTAATCTACTGCTATAAAGCCTTCTATCTTTATCACCTTTGCTCACCATTTCCTTCTATAATCGTTGAAAAACATAGCATTGTTGAAAGAGGATGGAAGAAAAAAGTTCATAACATTCTAACATTACTTACAATTGCAACAAATTGAATAATTATGCTTTCTAAAAGTTTAAAAAGTGAGATAGGAACCCCCATGACTAAAAGCTTTCTAGCAGCAACATCTTATCCAACAGCTCATTCTCAAAATTACAAGATTTGCAAATTGACCCAAAAAAAAATAACAACAAACAAAATGTAAATGACATTGACTGCTAACTAGTGTTAAGCCAACCTATAGACACAGGAAACATCATGAAAAATAATCACTGTAAAAAGTTCTGATAATAAACAAGCTCATTTAACAACCCCTTTCCTCTATAACATTGAAAACGAAAATAAAAGGCTGAACCATTAAAACATAAAAACAATGAACAACGAGCCATGAGTCAGGATTGATAGAACAAAGCTTTCTGGTTTATGGTGAGAGGGATTGGTTTTAATTAATGGATTATCTTTCATTTAAAATTTTAACTCTAGGGAATGGTACATATTCATAACGCTACATGATGAATGATTGATGGGATTGGTATTAGGGATGAGCTATGGTATGATTTTCTAGCCAATCAATGCTGGTGTTAGTCAATTTAAGCCTGAGCACATTTCCAAACATGAACCAACATAAATAAATTAGAAACAGTTGAATAAATAAACATAATAACACTCAAGCCTAATCAATTCTTTAAACAAAAGATGGAGACTTAATGTAAGACCCAAAATTTGTCAAATTTCTTATCAATGAAAATGTTCTAGAAGTAAAATTCCATTTTCTCTATATAAAAAAATATATTTAAAAAACAACAACAAAAAAGCAATCGGGTATATCATCTTTCCTTCCAACTAGATTCAAAAATTCTACATCATCAAACAAAAAAGAAAATCAAATTTTCCAGCAACAAATTTTGAAAAAGTGGTGGATTGTTGATTTTACAGACATTATGCCCTAAATAAAGGGCATGAAGACATACAAATATTTAATCATAATTTAAAAGGAGATGTTGCCAATCTCATGCTCCGGAATTGTCAAAAAATGTAGATCGGCAAAACACATACATTTGATCAGAATGTCTCATAGCAGTGTGGTACAACTTAACAAAAATAGAGAGATAATCATTGTAAAGCTGAGATGTTATCACATTTTTTGCATTTACAGGCATGAATGAGGTCTATCGTCCACATCAAGGAGGAAAGAAACTTAAATTGATGGTCCTCTCTCCTCGGACTCGTATCAGGACTCATAAAAGCATTTATGAGGATATAGAGGTATATAAAGCAGGCAAAAGAAGGCTGTAGCCACCTTCTCTAGTCATACGTCACTTAGAACTTTGCTAACGTCGGTTCTGTCTCTCTTCCATATCCATTATATCACTCACCACAAAGATCTTCACACAACCTGATGAAGTAAGAGATTTGTTTTGTTTGCGTTTAGGGAATTTCAAAGTTTTTTCCAGGGGCTAGGCAGGTTTAATGCGTTTTCTTGGAGGTCCCAGCGGCGGGCTCTGTTGGCTTGCTAAAGCACGGAACGCTTCTGCAATAAGGTGAGGATGGGCTTGTATCATGGAACGCCAGCCTGTAGTCTCCATCACATCAGTGGCATGACTGAAAAAATATTTCAAAATACTGTGATCATCTGGACATTCAAAAAAATCAATTATTATATAAGCAAAAGATCATAATAACTCATATCTAAATAATAAAGACATTTACAATCTGCGCAGAGGAAATATAATTATGTCTTTATTGTTTTAAAGAAAGTAAATAAAATATTCCACTTAGAGAAACTGCAGTGACCTTAACTGAATGCTGGTGTGATAAAAGAACTTCTAGCTAAGAATTTGTCAAAATTTACAGGGACTGAAGCACCAAAATGGGTCTATACTGTCAGTAAGCCATCTAAATGTTGTATCTTAAGTGTTTAAACCCATAATCCTGATTTATTATGCAGTACCGTAGAAGCTAAAATAATTCAAATGTTATAATGCTCATTTATTGTAATTGTAATATATCAATTATTATATAGAATAAGATATTAAATCAATATTTCGGTACATTTGGTAAATCCTCATAAACCTTAAGTAGCCATGAAAGTGTTTCTGATATTTTGGAAATCAATTTGCAATGTCTTAAGTCTTTATAATATAATATATTCTTGTTGTATCACTGAATGCTAGCCTGTAGTCTTCATCTCATTTCTAACCATTCTAACTATAAAGTCATATATTGGCAAATACTAAAGGAGAAAATAACAAACTTTGTTTAACTTTTGACTTATTCTATGTCAATATGGTTATTTCAAGTTTATTCTGAAGATGAAATATATATGTTACCATATAACAAGTATGTAAGGACAAGGGGACCTGGATTCAAAGTCCACCTAGTCATGGTGACTTGAATATCAGAGGAAATTTATCCAAGTGACAGCTTACAGTTCCCTTACAATGAATTACTTGCTCCTTTGACATACAGGGTTCATACAGCAATCATGAGACAAAATTCAAGACTTTTTCAAGACTCCAGACACAAAATTCAAGACTTCAAGACGCAAAATGAAAGAACTACTATATCATCGAAAAAACAAAGTGGCAGGATTAAATTTTTTTTTTAAATGTAGCTTAACTAGGAATAAGTAATTTATCATTAATATTAATATTATTATTATTTTTTTATTTTGTATTTATTTATTTATATATATTTATTTGTTAGAATTGGCTACTGCAATGTAATGTAGTATAAAATAAAGGTTAATTTTTCTGAAAACGCTGGTTTCTGACAATCATTGGCCACATTACATGAATCAATATATTAACCAGCTTTGGGTAGTTTTAAGAATTACACTTGTTGAAGTCTGCTATAACATCAATGCAAACAAATATTACTGTCCACATAAAACGATATATATAGCATACCTGTTGCCAGATTTCTAATGTCAGCTACAAACATCTATTTCGTAGTCTTACAGGTGTATGCTATCCAATTACGTTTTTAATAAGGTCTACCATTTTGCCAGAATATAATGTGGAAGAGGGGGGTTGGGTAGAGGGAGGGAGGGATAGAGAGAGAGAGAGAGAGAGAGAAATTAAAGTTACGAGTACCTCTACTATTACATGTACTATGCAATGATAATGGGCCCCTCGATTAAGTATCTATGTACCGTATCTAGTTCATTATAGGGAAGGTAGAGTGTACTTAAAGACTTAATCCGATGCAACGCATAGCTTTTATCAAAGAATGACCAGTGATCATACATCCAACGGCAGTCTAAACACATTATGTACTTTAAATCACAGAACAATGTCTCACTGTGATTTGTGCCATAGATCTCATAGCGTTGACGAGAGAACATGCTCTAAATGTGAGTGATGGCAGTTCTGCGGGGAAGACTAAACCGCGAGCGAAACAATCGAGTTAAGAAAAAAAATGTGTCTTTTTCCTCCCCCCCCTTTTTTTTTCAACAAAGCCACGACCAATGAAAATGGACAAATTCAAAATGTTTTCAAGACTTTTTAAAATCTTGAATTGCCTGCTCAAAATTCAAGTTTTTTACAAGACTTCAAGATTTACGCCCGGCATAAGTCTGTCAATGGTGAGACAAACCAGACCATCCTTGCTGATTGGCTTGAAAAGGATCTCATGCCCCAAACAGTCAATGTCAAGAAGCCAATAGTCTTACTAGTGGATTGAAATCAACCTCTATCTATAAGAGTAAGAGCTTCATCTATTTGCCAGGAGACGCGGGGGGGGGGGGGGGGGGGGGGGGGGGGGGGGGGGGGGGGGGGGGGGGGGG
>JASKDV010233319.1:0-18181 GCA_032466395.1 Aegires albopunctatus | reverse complement strand
TCGCTCTCTCTCTCTCTCTCTCTCTCTCTCTCTCTCTCTCTCTCTCTCTCTCTCCCCCCTCCCCTCCCTGTATATATCCACTGGAATGCAATGAGGATTTTCTGGTCATTATCCAAACTTTGAATACAGTATTATCATAAGTATATTTAAGATTTAGATGTACTCTCTTCATATATCTTCTCAAATATCAATAATAAAAACATTTCAAATCATAAATGCATCTTTAAAATATGTGAAGCATAATTATTATATCTAACTTACTCTCTTTCCTCAATTAAGTTGGACTTTGGCGACGCAAACAGTTCCGCCTGAGAGGACAACTGCTACGGCAGCAACAACAACCACAGGCACTACCCCCTCCCCCTCCTCCTCCTCCACCTCCTCCTCCTCCGCCAACATCAGACGACCAAATGCCTTCAGAGGGCCTAGAGGAGTGTACGTTTCATTCTCTTTTCCTCCCTCCTTGTGGCATGGCATTACGATTTGTGGATTTTTGTCCCAGAGAATTGCCATTTTTCAGCTTGTGTCATGTTCAAGTAGTTTTTCACTTCCCCTGCCTTCCCCCTTTTCAGTTCTGTGTTTTGATGCCTGCTTTGAATTTTCAACTACAAAAATGTTGTAAATTTTGATTTGTAATTTATTGTCTTCTTCAATGCCTAGATATTTATTATGAAATAACACACCTATGTGATCAGTACTGTCTCTTGTTCTTAATTTTTTTCTTATTTTTTTTTAGTCTTTGTGGCATGGTGGTAGATTGACAGTGACCACCCTTACCTATAAGACATATCTTTTGTTCCTTTGAAGCTTCTAGCATTTCATTCTTTTGATGCTCTTCAGTATCATACTTTCATCTTTTTATCTCATGAATCCAAAGTTTGTAGCAATTATGTTTGATGCATTTCTCTTATTTATCTCTCTTTATTTCTCTACAAATGTCTAATAACAATTCTCTCTTCTTTCCTAAATTTCTGAGTGAGCTAGTTGAGATTATATTTACATTTATTTCTATCAAAGCTCCTCTGACTTTAATTTTGTCGTTAGAGATAAAAGAGACAGTGGGGATTTTAGTACTTCTCAGATTTCTTTTTTCTCTTCCGTCTAAAAGTTTTAAAGAAAATCATTATCATAAGCAATTGCTAATAGTTTCCTTCAAAGATGCTGGATTTATCTCTGGAGATTTGTTTTTTGCAGGTTGTGGTGGTTTGTTTGTTGTTTGGATTTTTTTGTAATAATTAAATACTTTTACTTTGTTATTGTAAAAGTGAATATCAAAATATTCATTCTAAATTTACCAAATGATACAAATATGCTCTCCTGCAGACTTGGTGAAATGAATCTCATTCATTCTTTTTCTTTATTCTACTGAAAAAGTGGCCATGTGCCTAATAAAGTTTCTCCGCATATCATTTGTCATACCTATTCCCAGACTGATTTTCAAGACAATTCTTTTCTCTTTCATTTGCTTCAATTTTCTTTTCAGCCTGAAGTGATCCCTGCTTTTGCCCAGCATCTTGATTCAATTTTTCAGTTTATTGATTATTGTTCTAATTTCCAGACTATTCACCAACTATATTTGGTTCTGATTTTATTGATTAGAATATTGTTGAAAATTAATCAAAAATAATCAAATCTAAAGTTCAATTTGATACTTTTTGTGTTGTGTAATAACTGCTCGCTTTTATATATATATATACACACATATGATTGAATGAAGAGTCATGAGTAAGGAAATGAAAAAATGAGTATGCTTCAAGTAAAAAAAACTATAATGGTAAAACCCCCTATTGTTGATATTGTTTTAAAGGATGAATGTTTCCACGGGATTGTCCATAATCCCTAGTTGTAAATGTAAAAAAGATATTTCATAATGAGTAAGTAAGGATCTTAAAGACAATGTGTGATGGAAATCGCTGACAAGCTCTGATATCAGGTTGCTTTATTTGTCATTCACAGCTTCTTATTTTTGTACAGTAAATGTGTTTTTATTTAAAATATTTTACAGCAATGTAAATGTTTTGTTTTATTCATATTTTTAATTATAATCATATCATGTTTAGTTGTCTTTGTTTTTATTTAAAATTTCATTTTCCAAATTTATTTTACCCCACCTTACAAGTGAAATTGTGTTATTGTTGCCAACTGTATGTTTAAAATTAGTGAGTAATTGCAATGAGTTAATAATACATAGGGTGACTGTATGTTATGAAATCTCCCAATCTTGGACCTTTTGCCGCATAATTTTGGTTTTTGCACCAGATCTTGTGTACCAATATTTTTTTTTTTTTCCTTCTTCCTATTCCTTTACTTTTTCACGATTAAGTGTTTATTTGTATCTTTTTTTCATTATTAATTAATACAATGTATGATCTAATATTAACTAAGAACTTCCTTTGCAGTCCATAGATTGTAGAAATTGTTTAAAGGAAATAGGAGGGAACAAAAGAGAATGGAAAGATTAGTAGGGAAAGTTGAATTAATGCTAGGAAGGTTGACCTTTTTCATATGATCTAATGTATGGAGGGTTGGTTTATAAATTTTTAATAATTTATACATAAATTGCTATAGAGATAATCACCTTGACAATCAGAAAATTACAAGCTGTAATCGCCTTACTATCCCTGCCAGCAAATTTCCAAATGTGATAGATCATTAGGAATTGTTTTTAGTTGCTGTCATCACCTGAGGCACTCTGCCATCAACATTTTTAATGTTCTCTTCTTCTTCTTCTTCTTCAAATAAACTGACACACTCAACTAGGTTGAGTATTATTGTCAATGCGCCTTCTCTTAAGAAGGAGTATAATGATATTTTCAATATTGCATTACAGCATTATTTATATAGAATTGGAAGCTAATTTTTCCTGAAATATGTATTTGAGCTCATATATTTACATATACTCTTTTCACTTCAGTCACATTATGTTTCAATTTTTAATTGTTTAATTCGTGTGCCTCTACCCTTTTCTCCCATTCCTCAACAGCAGCGTGTTTTCATCACCTTATCCTCCTTTTATAACTACTAATACTTAAATGTAGTTGCAACATGTGTATTTTATTTATAAATCATTTTCGATTTAATTCTGATCCACTAATGCCCAGTGTGACATAATCTTTAAATCCAGTCATGGTTGACTGAATTCAATAACCAAACTGATAGAAAAAATAATTTTCTTGCTTTTCTTTCTATATAATATATAACATGACCTAACTAAATTGATGTTCCAATATTATTCAAAAAGAAAACCAGAGCAACTAGTTATTTCTATTACTTTCTTTGTTAGCTTGAAATGCCTTTTTTTTTTCTTCTCATTTTCATATAGTTTTTTGGGTTGTTTTTATTACAAATTTGTATTTGACATCTTACATATAACAAGCTTAACAAAATCATTCATAGAAATTATGGATTTTTCTTGTACTAATTTTTTTTTCATTCATTATTCTCATCCCCATGGTCAATTTCTGCCTTTGCCTGTACAGCAAAGGGAAGAACGAATGTGGAATTGAGAGAAAACTTCATCCTTGCCCAAGGAGTCAGCCAATCAATGGCTGGCTTTGTGTCCAAGTCCCCTGCAGGAAGCTCTAGCGGCTCATCATATTCAGGTCGTTCCAACAGTACCAGTGCTAGTGGTCCGATCACAAAGGTCAGTTTTATCTATTAAATTCATTTCTGCTCGGGTAAAGATTAGCAGAGTATGGATTTTATCTTCTGATCGTTTTTCTCTTCAAAGGTCAGTCACTCTGGTAGATTTTGCCTGCTAATCAAAACTTCTGTGATAATGATTCCAACAGATTGTGTTTATTTCCTCAATCTCCATATTTTCTATAAATCATTGCTATGCCAATCCTCTTTGAAATATGTAAATTAGAGGTGTAGCTACCTTCACAGGCACACCAGGAAAAACAGAAAACATTTGAGATAATATAATAGATCGCTTGGAGCATGAAATGAATAAAAAAATCTACCAGCCGGCAGTGTGGAGAAAACAGTTATGAGATCTTCATTTTTGTTTATTTCTTTTCTACTTACTCCTTGCTATCAATTCTAACATACTCAGTCAATTATTTTTGTGATTGAAATAAATGTCCTATTTATGATTCAGTCATTCGAAATTAATCATTGTATGTAATGGTGTTGGTCCATTCATTCCAGATTCGAGAAAAAACCATTCACTCCTCACCCTGGAAGCAAAGAACAAAGACATCCCCAGATGGAGAAGTACGGCAAATAATGACCCACACGGATGCTGATGGCACCAGGATTACAAAGAAAAAAATTACACAGGATTTAAAACGTAAGGCACTTCTGAATTTTTCCTTTAGCCTTTTGTGACTCATTTCAAACATCATTTTATATTTATACAGTATCATCACCAGTCTTATTTCTCTTTGGTACTTTTTATCATGGGATTTATCTTTTGCTTTTATCCCATCTCTTTCTTTCGTTGCAATGTGGTATTTAAATTTGGATTTTATTCATTATTAGGGCATGTAATGTTTGTTTACTTGATGCCTAGTATATCTTAATTTATTAGTAGTCATTTCATTATCCTGCAAAAGAAATTGAGCACAGATTATTTTTTGTATAACTTTTTCAATCCTTCCCCATTTCACCTCATTAATAATTTGTTCATAATGTTAACATCATCCTATCAAATCGATATTAATGTATGGTCACTGATACATCTTCTTCTTCTTCAATTAAACTGACAAAATTCAACGGGGTTGAGTATTACTGTCGATACGCCCATGTTAACAATGTAATTCAGGGGTTTCTTTTTATTTTGACTTAGAAATCAGAAATTTTTCCATGTTTTCATTCATGTCTAAAAATTGTTTCTTTACAGCTGGAAGCCGAAGTTCGAGTCGGGCCAGCATGGGCAATGGTAGTCGCCCTCATAGCCGGGCTGGAAGTGAGGCATCCGAAGAACCAGAAATCTACACCACAATTAAGAAAGAGCACAGAAATGTGGGTGGAAGAAAAGACACCATTGTGACATATCAAACCCATCAAGTTCAAACCAGAACTGTTACCATGCCAACTGTAACGTCAACTAAAATATCTAGAATACCTCGAGTTTCACCCACAAAGAAAAAGTAACATAACATCTTACATATATGAAATTTATTATTTTTATTTTTGCGACAAAATGGTCTATTGAAAAGTTAAAAAAAGATGATAAATTTTCTTTTTTAAAAATTATTTGTTTTCTTGCCCCAGGTTTTACCAATGCATGTTTATCCCAAGTCTTTCATTGGTTGCAATGTGGGTACAGCAGACCAGATATGATGTAATGTAAATAGTATTCTTAGCTTCACTGATGATAGGCTGCTAAGTTGAATAAATGATTTTGGATGTGGAGCAAAGCATTCAATGATTATCTCTATTCCGGTAAAAAAATTTCCTATGAGTGTAAAGATTTAAGATATTAATGGAATGATGTTCTTTGTCAACGTTTAGTTTCAAATTTACTTATAGGTTTTTGTAAGCTGTAATATATTTATTGTCCTTTTTTTTTGTAATGCGTGAAATGACATGGACCAAATAATCTTTGTATTAAAGTTCTTCGAATCCTTAAAGTTTCTTTGATTGTAAAAAGGAGTTAATGAGAATAAAACAAAACCCTTATTGACTTTGATATTGATGTAAATAATGGTAGTTTTGGATGCGAGAGAGTATGGCTGCCAAAGCCAAAAAGAAGCATTAGAGCTTTATTATCACTGTTCTTGATTTTGAAATTCAGTGATATATTTATATCGTAGGATTTCTAATACTTGTATCTTGTAGTCCTGGTATATGGAGTTTGACCTCTTGTGTTACTTATAGGTCATATGTGATTTTTGTAAGGGATTTTACATTTGAATTTTCATCAATAGGTATATTTTTTTTTATCAGCATTTATTAATTATCTGTATTGCTGATTCCGGACTTGGATGATAATGATAATAACAACGCTGAGAACTCTTACTTTTTATATTTGTTTTAACATTGGTTGATTTTGTGATAACAAATATATCATTTTATTTGTTTGTTTTTACATTTTTTAATAATTGCCTGTGTATCAAAACCCTATCATCCATTAATTTCCACCCCACTATTTTACAGATTTACTTTACAGATTATAACCCTATGATAAAGTGTTACAACAATTTCATAAAAATTAAGGAGTCAGGACAGCTTAGAAGCTATACTTCTTTGGGGGAAGAGGTTAAGCTTGCTTTGTGCTCCTGTCTCATTGATGATGAAAGCAAAATACAAGGCTGCCCTGTAAAATGTATTTGGGGTTTGTTTGTCTTTTTATTGATATGAATGAAAACTTAAATACTTAGTTGCGCTTCAAACTTATTGATTGCCCTTTTTTATTGCCAAAGTTATTTTTGTAGGGTTTTCTTTAAAAGAATGAATGCCTTTGTTATATTGTGTAACCCAACCATTGAAGTTTCTGAGTGACTGGAGATATATAGATGCATAATTGTATTAGCTTGTTTTTGTGTGGAACAGTCTTCTATACATTCATGCACCATAGAAAGAATGCAACATTGTCATGCCTGTGGCAAAGCATTGCTATATTATTTGTTGATTCTAAGCTTTTCTATATTTTTAGCATCACACTTTATTCCTTTTTGACAACCATTTATAATCTCATGTTAATTCTAGGGTGCAACATTTTTTGTAGATTCTGATATATATAATATACCATTATAATTAATTTATAAAAGTTTTCCTCCACTTGGTGATGGATAAGAAAAACATTTACTTAAAAAATGTCTCAAATCTTTGATAATAATATCTACAATTAAGATAATCTTCTACTGTTCATAATCCATTCCTTTATTATTTGTTTTATTTAAGTAATTTTACGATGCTGCTTACAATGTATGTATTTGTATCATGTATACAATCTTTCAAGTTCAGAGTCTAAAAGTGTCCAAAAAGCATTTTTGTCTCATCAAAGAACAATATTGTTTTAGTGGCTAATAAAGCTTAAACCTGTTTTTGTTTTTCAAATGAATTCAACTTTCCTAAAGAGCATAATAAACAATTTTCCTATGATGTAGAATAGAAGAAGGGAAGCTCGTCCATTCAATTGCTTTAAAGGCTGGTTTGTTCTATCAACTTGATGGACACTATTATTACAAAGAATATCTTTGTCTTTCGATAATGCATTCTAGGAACTAAATGAGAAGAATAGCTTATGGATGGAAAGTCTTAAGCTATGGTGATCGGATGTATCAGCGTTTTTGTACGTCAATAAACTTATCTACGTGAATCTCATCTAACTTGCATTTTTCGTTTTGCTTTTTATCTGCGTGAATCTCATCTAATTTCCTTTTCTACACGTCTTTTTTCAATTGTCTTTTAGTAGTCTGCCATTCAACTCAAGAGACATTTTTTGTTTGGTGTTTTTAGTGAACTACCTCACTTGATCTGTGGATCAATAAGTGCTTAAAAACATAAATAAACAAAATTCTTGGTAAATTAATTAACTGCAATTTTGTTTATTATCCTAAATTACACAAAATAGGGACGACATGTGATATATAAAAACTAAGATTTTATTGTTGAAACTATGCAGTATAAAAAAATACATACCAGGAACATCACGAAATGGCATATCATGTTGTAAAGGTCACTCCTATTAAGCGCAAACTATCCGCTCCTTTATGACATCAAAGCAGGCATATTGACAATAGGTGACACTAGGCTATGAAAGAGGATGGCTGCTTTGCTTTTGCTATGGTTTGACCCAATGCCTAAAAGAGTACCTACACTATGTAGCCTGAAAAAGGCCCTAGCTTTCATCAAGACAGACGAATGCATGTGTCTGCCTGCACATAGCACATGAATGCCTAACTCAATGTTTAACTCGAATATCCCGACAATGCCTAAAGGAATCATATACGACTACAACTCGTTCGAAGTACACGATATGCCTAAGTCAAGTATCTCGACTAGACTATTCCACGAAGCGATTGTCTCTTGCTAAGCAAGCCGTGGCGTATGCAACCTCCCTCCCCCTGTTTGACTAGTAACATATAGTACATCAAGAATCTTCACCGTGTAATACACTTCAGGGGAAAAGAAGGGGAGGGGTGGGGATGGAAGATGTCACTTTCCTTCTTGTCAATGTTCCGTGCTTTTTTCACTTTTTTATTTTTTGTCTCTGCACAAGACTGATGGTGCTTTGTTGTGGCTAGAATTTTTCTCCCCTCTTCTGAATTTCCCATGCTGTTTATTTCCCATTGACACATAGCTGCTCTCTATTGAGACAACTTGACTATCAATGAGTAGTAGCCGTGTTTGAGAAAGAAATAGTGCACGGTTACTTCTCGTTAGAGGTATCCTATTATACCTGTACTCCTACTCGTTGCCTGAGCGCTCCTAACTCCTATCCTATCATCTAACAGAACAATTTACTTAACAAAGCACTGGAGAAATCACTTTTTCCCTGCAATGCTATTTACGTGATCAATATTAATAAGCCAAAATTGTCTTTCCTTCATCCTAATTTATAATTTTCTCCTCTCCTGTAAAACTCACAGAGCAGGTACCAAAATGAAGCTTCCCCGTATCTAGAACAAAAATCAAGCAGTGACCATGTTACAAAATGTATTTCATTTGATGAACCTATATCAAACTACAAAAAAAATGACATTCAATTTCAATCAAAGTTGAAATGAAATCACTAGAATGTAGAGATAAAAATTGAAAGTTGGTAAATACTGGGAGAGAAAAAACATATTTGGTGCTAAATTGATAATGTAAGTATAATTCAAAACAACAAGCGTTAAAAAGAGATTGGTAAATAAGTCACATATTTACCTTGTGCAAAAACTCTTTCCAGCTATTTTACAAGCGAACATCAATGCAAATTTAAAGGAAATATTCAAGCTTCGAAGAAAAAAAGACAAGTATCTAAAAAATAAGCTTAATATTAAATAGTGTCACAGGCAGTCTCTCATACACAAATATTTGTTCATCCTTATTTGACAATACATATCATACATTTTTTAATTGGTTTATTGACTAATTCCGCCACCGTTAAAGGTGATCTATATTCTTATGAATTTCATGAAAAATGTAGAATTCTTTTTCCATCATGATATGCTATGAAAATCAAGTTTTTAATATTTGAAACAATACAGGAATGCTGCAGTTTCAACCGATCTTGTAAAGTTGACCCCTAGTTTGACAATGAATATCATGGGTTCATTAAAGGGTTTAAACGGGAAATGGGACAAAGTGCAGCGGTATTTTCAAATCTGCACTTATTCTACTATATCTATGTCATTTTGATCTAGCAAGTGTGAAGAGAATAGAGAAAAAAAAAGGAAATCTCATAGCAAAGAAAACATAAACAGACCGCATATACAAATTTATAACAATGAAATTCTCTAAACATGTTTATCTGGCAAGATGTAATTCAAAATGAAAGAAACTTCACCAGTAGATTTTTTATCTTAATTATGAAACAGGAGTACTTGAATGTGGTTAAATAATGTATTTTATTATTTTTTTAATTTTGACTAAATAAGAAGTGAAATGAAACATTCATTTATTTCTCATACAGAAACAAAAAGGTTGGCAGTGTGCTAGATAGAAAAATAGAATTAAATCCAGGCTGGAAGTTCTAAAAATGGGTAGAAACTAACGACCACAAGTACAAGTATTTAATTATAATATACTGACATAATTTAAAATAAATGAAACAAATATTGTGTGAAGCTATTATTAACTATCAGTCAAATACTATGTTCTATAATAATTATGACTTTTGTTATAAAGATTTACCTTTCAAGCATGGTGTATAAAGTATGTTCAAGTTTAAAACTCTGTTATACTGAATTTTTTTTTTTTTTTTAATTCTCATTCCTAAGTGTTTCAAATTTTAATTTCAATTTCAATCCAATACTGTTGCAACTTCATTTGTTACATTCTCTGAGTAAAAATAAGATGTGGAAATAACTCCCTATCCCTATTAAAAGAAATAGAATAACCAAGGGGAAATTAACAAAAGTACCCACAAGCCCCACTTTCTACAAAACTGATAAAATATACTATAATATAGTAAAAAGTTTAAAACATCAAAGCTATAACAATATGATCTATTGATTTAATAGTAAAAGTTCATAACAATGAAAAGTATTGAAGAAGAGAGAAATCTGAAAGAAGCCTTAGGAGTTAGTGAAGATAAATGGATATAAACAATAATAATGTTAGGCCACAGAACTACATAAACACAACATGGCAAATGTTTCCTCTGAATAATAACTTCATCATAGCGATAAAAAGAAATAATTTATTCTTATGACTCTTGGATATCAGTCGTGATTCTAGCAAATAAAAAAATTGAATACAAACGTGTCAAAAATTATTTGTAATAAATAAGATTACTAGATACAGCCTGATTTTATCATATGGAAAATTTCTCAGGATAAATAATATGACAATAGACAAAAGAAGAAACATAGAACATGTGTAAAATGTGTTAATATTAATTTATCAGTAGGACATCACTTGGTTTAATCCAAAAATGAACGACGAAAATAACCAACTGTCATGTAAATGCTTCAAAAAGAAGGTAGAATTTTGAAATGGAATTGATTTTTGAACAGCGACACATTTTATCTAAATAAAATGTAATAGAAAGACATAAAGAAAATAATAAGGATAAATCAACAACACAAGAAATCATCAGTGAAAAAAAATTCAAATGAATCGCAAGGAAGGATTTCAAGCTCATAGGCAATAGTCAACAGGAGAGTAAAGAAATTACGTATAAACCAACATACAGTGAAAATAGAAAAGCAATAAGTAGCTCAAACGTGATAACATAAAATGTGTACATAACAAAGCAAGCAGAAAGACTCAAATAATAAGATTATAAAGTCATATCAATGTTATGAAGGAAAAATTTTATTGCAGCTGTTACATACTCCAAATCTACAAATTTCTAAGACGAGGATGACAGTATTGTGGAGATCTATATAATTTTGATTAATCATATGAAATTCATTTTGTGGGATGGCAATTCTAATCTAAATGATATATCTGGAGAAAAAAAATATCACTTTATCATGAGATGATCTACTTAGTACTTGTTCATTGAAGAATTCATGATAATTAAGAATTTATTTTTTTCAATCAATTGTTAATTTATGTCTTTCAATATCAACCTGGTATTCTTAACATAATTGTTCACTTCCCAAGGGAATATTTCAGTGTATAAAAAATAAAATAAATTTAGATAAACACAGCCTTAACATTTCAATTATCACATTACTGCCAATTCTTTGTTTACCCAATAATGCAATTATTATATAAGAATTTTTAGACTTTCTCTCACTGTATATACTTTAAAGGAAATGTAACATTTTTATCCATTTCCTGAATAATTATAAATGATATCTGTATGTACTTAGTGTGTAATATTCAAATATAGAAAAATACAACAAACCATACAATTCCATTCAAAAAATGAGATGAGAGTATTCTTCCATGATATAAAATGGGGATGAATTGATGAACTCAAAATGTATGTCTACTACAAACATCTATGTCAAATATCTTGTGTAAGAAATTAATTCGTATTTGAGCAGAGGCCCCCAAAAGGACAAGAGGTAGTTCTTAAATGTAGAAAACTGTTGTTTTACATATTTTAATAAACTTCAGCACATCTTGAATTACAAATACTTACACTTGTTAAATGAATCATTTTGAAAAAATTGGGAATAACAATTTTTTTTGTGATAATAGGGAAAAGCAGATTTTCATTAAATAAAATGGCCAAGTACTGGCAGGGCATAATCCTAAAGAATGTATAACAAATTCTCAGAAATAGTTTAGATAACAGAAAAAACAAAACAGTAATATCATTATAAACAACAATTCATTTATCAATCATTGTTTGAATTAGGTTGGGTTTTTTAAAAGTACCGAGAGGGTATTATTCAAATTGCTAAAAACATAAAAATAAACGTGTTAGAAGTATTTGAATTAAATTATGCATCACCAATGATAATGATGCTTATGGCTACCACTGAAATTTGATTTTAATATAGGGGCCTACTACATGTTAATTATTGTCACTGAAAGTTGAGTAATAATTTTTATGCATCAAATCCATTTTGTGCCTTAAAAGTCTTTTTATATATATATATATATGCCCATATTAAACAATTTGTTTTTAAATCAAGCATTTTTTATCCAGTCTGCTGAATGGATTCTCTTCCTTTAAGACAGGAAGGAATTGAATCTTTTCAAACATTACAGAATGAGATATTGTAGAAACCCTGCAACATTTCCTACTTCAGCCTGTAACCATAAGTATTAAAAGTATAGTTTTATTCTAATTTTATTCTATATATATATATATAAGAGTTACATAGCTGCAAACTTTAAATAAAACTAAAATGCACTCCCATGCATAGCCTTATGTAAACGCCCATCAAAATCAGTAGCAATGAAAATAAACACCGTTTTTAGTCATAATGCCACTGATCACAGCTGTTTCAAACATAAGTAAGCATATATAAGAAGAAGGAAGCAACCTAATAATAATTTTTCACCAATGACAAAATTAGTGTATTTTAGATTGTCTTTTTGGTATTAGTCAAATCACACATTGGTATGATTCAATTGTATTAGTTGGCAGCTATGCAGTTATTAACAATGCTGATGCTATTTTTAGATATCACCAACTTGGACAGAAAACTCTCAGAGCAACGTTTAAATGTGGTGGAAAAAAATGTGAGGATGTAAAACAATCATACAGTACAAGAAACTTTTTTGCAGTACCAATTCATTTCATGAAGTACTAGATATATTATTAAGAAATATAATAGCAAGAAAATGGTTATTCATTTTTGGGGATCCTTCTTATACTTGTATTGAAGCAAGTGGAAATTCCTGCCACAATTAATCCTCCCTGGCAGACCCTTTGTCAGAAGGATTGGGAAGTTTAACTTGAGAGGCTTCCACACCCCAAATGTCTGCAGCATATTCTTTAATGGTACGGTCACTGGAAAATTTTCCAGCAGAGGATACATTCAAGACACACTTAACAGCCCATTTCATCGGATCCTGGAGATATAAAGTTAGGGACTTGTTACCATGTGTTTATCCATGCCCATATAAAACAATTTGTTTTTAAATCAAGCATTCTTTATCCAGTCTGCTGAATGGATTCTCTTCCTTTTAAGACAGGAAGGAATTGAATATTTTCAAACATTACAGAATGAGATATTGTAGAAACCCTGCAACATTTCCTACTTCAGCCTGTAACCATAAGTATTAAAAGTATAATTTTATTCTAATAGACAAAACCAGGCTGTTTCACACAAGGTTAAGGTTTACTACTGATTGCCTACAAAGACATAAAGGAACAGAAAATTAAAGAATGCCATTAGTTTCCATTCCTTTATTTCTTTAACCCTTAACGGGCGGGCCGTGTATATACTCGCTTTGCTACCTGTCCCAGACCAACCTGTTGAGCTGAAGGTGGGCTGCGTAAATCTTCGCCAGCCATGCGAGATTATCATTGCAAGTGGGGGCCGCATGACTAGCATTTCACTAGCTTCTCGCGGTGTTCAGGCTTTTTGCACTTGTTACAAGCAGTCAAACATTAAAAAAACAGGACCATATGACATCAAAACCATTCTCAATACATCTAAGTATAATCATTATTTATTAACCGGTGCAATATTATAGAGAGCAAATCAACATTGAAAAAACTTTGTGAAGGAGAGATGTGACCTTTCTTTGGCCTTATGACCGCAATGGGGCTTCTCAAGATTCAACGACTTGAACGAATATTGGTCACTAGATATCATTTTTCTCCGACACCATGACAAGAGACAGATTAAAGATTTTGCTAACCTTTCTGCATCTCAATGACAACTCTAACTTTATCGCAAAAGGCCAAGACGGACACAGACCTCTTTTTAAGAGTGATCCCTTCGTCAGTTGCATTGAAGAGAACTTTTCTTCAAATTGGTAACCCTCCTTGAACGTGGCAATTGATGAGGCGATGGTAGCATGGAGGGGAAGTATAGGTTTCCATGTTTACAACCCTGACAAGCCAGATAAGTTTGGTGTAAAACTTTTCATACTGTGCAACTTAAAAAATGCCTCTTGCTGCAATTTGAAGTATACACAGGCAAGAGGCAAACATCTTCCAAAGAAGCCACCTGTGATCTCGTAATGACACTTATTGCTCCATACCTTGGATGTGAACATCGACTATATGTAGACAACTACTATACTGCCCCGGAGCTATTTGGAGATCTTGCCCAAGCACAAACAGGAGCATATGTGACAGTGAGAAAATACAGGAAAGGCCTTGCATTGGATATGGAGAAAAAAATGCAGTGAAGAAAAAAAAAGATGAGGTGGTAATTACTGATGGTACACTGAATCACATTAAACTGATGGATCGACGAGAAGTCAACATTCTTACTTCTCTGCACTCGGGACAGTAAGTTGCATAATGGCAAAAGAGGCCATGCTACCGGAGAATCGCTTGTGAAATCTGATGCCATCAACGACTACAACAAATTCATGGGTGCAGTTGACATATCAGACCAGATAGTGCAGTACAATTCCTTCAAGCCCAGAGCTCTCTCAAGGGGTGAAAAAAAAGTTTTGTCACCTTGTCATGCTTGCCCAGGTGAATGTGTATCTTCTCTTCAATTTTTTAAAAGATTCTAGATCTACATGGAGATCTGGATGTCTAAACTATAGTATCTTGAGTGTTGGCTTGATAAAAACAAGACTAAAAAGACCAGCTAAAGATAGATAGAAACATGGTTCAATAACCAAAATCTATTTATCTTAAAAATCTGTATTACACTGGCAATTTTTGTAATTCTGTAATTTGGTGTGGTTGAAACATGATTTCTGTAATGATTACATATTTTCTGTAATACACGGGAGCCCGCCCATTAAGAGTGAAGCATTCATTTACTTATATGGGTTTCCTCTGTGTTAAGTAAAATATAAGAATAAGGTGACTAGAATATTTGACTAAGTAAATTTGTTCTATATTGTACATTGTAAATTACAAAATGGTTACATTTACTGTTTAAAATTTGCTCTTAGATAATGGTTCATTAAAAAAATGGTGACTCATTGCAAAGAATCATGTATGCAATCTAGTAAAATCCTTACCTTGAAAAGGTCAGCTACTTTGTCTTGACAGTCTATGTAAGCTCTGAAGTCAGCACACAGGGCAAATCTAAAGACATTCCATAGCATTAAGTATAAAAAATTTTTTTTTTAAAAACAACGACAATTTAAATCGTCTTCATCAATGGATGAGGTTACAAATCATTAATGACAGTATTCAGATTTCCAATCATTCAATAAATCCCATTGAATATCAAACAACGTGATTATCTATAATGAATTTCTAAAACATTCCATTTCAAAAATGGTGAGATGACACATTCTATTATTATGCGCCATTCAAACTGTAATCTGTCACTTCTTAAAATAAAGACTTTCGAATACCACCCACTATTCATTCCATGTACCTCAATCATTGCTGCTAACATAGCACTTTAATTAAACCCTAAAAACAACTTTCCTAAAGCATGCATGGAGGAATTTTGTTCTCTATATTGTAAACAAGCCATGAATTGGCATTTACAGAAATTAGTTTCCAAACTTTTGGAAAGAAAAAGACAATGTTAAGGAAAATATTGAGTGCCTTTGTTTTTGGTTTTATATTTCAATTCTTTGTTCTTTTAACTGACCTGTCATGATTCAACAGAGTGTGGTACAACTCAGAGAATAATCCTGGTTCCTTGGGACAGAAATATCCGCTGTTCAGTTGATCTAGAGCCTGTTTGAGTTCAGGATCTTTCTCGTAGTAGTGCTTGGGATTGTACCTTAGAGAAATACAGACGAGAGTTACTAGTAAATAACACAATTTTTTGTGTGCATATGTTAAGACTGGGAGATGCAGTAGATCAGCGGCCACAAAGTGATTTCACAAGTTAGTCTGTGCGTTAAGTGTTGGTGGTGATGGGTGAAAGAGGAAAAAGACATAAAAAAGACTTCTAATGAATTCTTATCCTTAAAGTTGAATACAAGGGTGGTTAAGGGTCCATTTTACTAGAGAAAAACCCAAGTTTAGGTTTCTCATGTCAACAGCATTGGAATTTCTAGACAGATTTGTGAGAAAATGTGACATACCCTTTACGGAATAGTTCATCCACCTGTTCCACAGTCATCCCAAAGATGAAGATATTCTCTCTGCCCATTTCTTCTGTCATTTCGACGTTAGCACCATCCAGGGTTCCAATGGTCAATGCACCATTTAACTAAAGTGAAATTAAAGCAATTGCAATGTTACAATATATTTACACCACCTTATCATCATCATCATTAAATGCTAAACATATTAGCGTGCTGTGAAAGTGACAATGTCTCTCCACTTCTCTATCTCTTTCTATTTACTCTAATGGCCAGGTCACTTACATGAATAACAAATTTGGTTAAAAGTCTCTAGATTTTAGTTGACAATTTAGCAACCCTATCGGTGATAGATTGTATTTTCGTTTTTATCCACACCCAACAGTTGAGTTTCAAACCACATCAATATTCCAAAAGCAAGAATTCTAGCTATCAACATACAATTTTTCCATCTTTCTATCATTATGGACCAACATGGACAATACTCACCATGAATTTCATATTGCCAGTACCAGAGGCTTCTGTGCCAGCCATGGAAATTTGCTCACTCAAATCAGCAGCAGGAATGATCTTTTCAGCCAAGGACACTCTATAGTTCTCCAAGAAGATCAATTTGAGACGATCTCCAACGATAGGGTCTACATTAATGACATCGGCAACATTGTTGATCAGCTTGATGATGAGCTTGGCAGTGTGATATCCAGGGGCAGCCTGTGGAATACAAATTAATGAATCTATTATACAAGTGAAAATTTGAACAAATTTCTGGACACAAAGACAAAAGAAACTACTGAACAAAGTTTCATGATAAAACTCAAAGGTCTGGCATTGATATATTAGAAGTATAAAAATGAAGCTAGATTCGATGAATTACTTCTTAAAACGATAATATGGCAAAGACAGGAGTAATAAACTCTATTGCAATTAAAAAAAGATAGAAACTCTCTCAATGCACCTATGACACTTCAATTTTCCAAGTTTGCAAAATGTCTTTCCATGAAATGCATGTGTTTTCTAAGCTACCACATTAAGACCACTGAAAAAGTTACTGTCAGGAATTAGAAGCAGCACAACAATATTGCACACTTAGTTCAATATAAGATTGCTAAATTGAGAGCTAATATAAAGCCCACACATACAATAACATTCAAATTGATTGACTTAAATTTACTTGAAAAGGGAGTATACATTTCCTGTATTTGCAGGATTAGATTATTGCAATTCTCTCTCATCAAATATTCCAAAGGCCCTTTTGAATATTATACGACTCCTAAACCAGGTCACAAGGCTTGTTTTAAGAAAAGGCAAAAGAGAACATGTAACTCCTATGTCTTTGACCTTACATTGGCTACCTATGGAAGCAAGAATTGTTTATAATACTTTATTCCTTTGCTATAGATGCAGAAATAAGAGAGACCCTTTGTATGTCAGTGAACTCAACATCTATACCCCATGACAAGCCAAAAAGGCATTCGACAGCATGGATAGGGAAGCTCTATTGAAAATCCTAAAGTAATAGAGAATACCTGAGAAACTCTTCAAGCTTATGAAGGCCACTTGCCAAGTTTTTCATGAAGGAATAATCTCACAATTATTCAAGGTAGAGACAGGAGCAAAACAAGGGTACATGCTTTCCCTTTATCCTTCAGGCAATTGATTGGGTTACTTACCATAGCTGCCAGATCAGAATCTAATGTTATTGCTACGCTACAGGACGGCGGCTTGGCAGAAAATCAATATTTAAAGCTGTTAATATTATCGTATTGATGTAGGCCTACTACTCCTCTTATTCAGTTGTCAACCGCAGGCCTACGTCCACTACTATTGTATCAAACTGTGTGTAGTCGTGCGCTGTAGACCTAGCACTGTGTGTGTACATATGTTTGTGAATGTGTATGTGTGTGTGTATGTATATGTGAGAGAGAGAGAGAGAGAGAGAGAGAGAGAGAGAGAGAGAGAGAGAGAGAGAGAGAGAGAGAGAGAG
>JASKDV010233208.1:0-18187 GCA_032466395.1 Aegires albopunctatus | reverse complement strand
GAGAGAGAGAGAGAGAGAGAGAGAGAGAGAGAGAGAGAGAGAGAGAGACTCTCTAAAACAACAATCAGATCAAATGGAAATCATTAGACAGGATTAATTTGGAGCATGTACTATTGTGAGCTTTGATTCATCTAATAGAGTTTTGTTTCTTTCCTTTTTTCAAAAGGTAAAGAAAAAGACACCTGTCCCAACATTAGAAGATAAGACTGAAAAGAATGAACATGAAGTGTCCTATCAACAGCAATCTGCTGTCCGGCCACAGACATTACCTAATCTTGCATGTACAGATATTTCTTCAGGTGAAATAATAGATCATTCACCACAAGATGTGATACCAGAGTCGTCTCTCTTAGGAGATGATGCTCAAGATAAACTGTCACAGCAACATGAACATGAAAGATCTCCATTGCGCAACAAAGAGGGTTATCCCATTTCTTCACAGCATAATGAAAAATCTCCAGATCAACTTGCCGTTGTGGAGGACCCCGATACACCAATGTCACGCGCAGCATCCCCAGCAGTGAGCAGGCATACATCTCCTGAGGAAGTCAGGCAACCTTTAGCTATTTTTGATCCCATTGTGCAAGAGGAAAAGAGTCCAACCCTTCTTGCCCAGGAGGCACTTGCATCTGCTTTGTCGCAAACGTCATCAACATCCTCTATTACCGCCGATACTCAGTTAGGAGATGGTATGAAAGAAGAACATAAATCAGGAAAAGTTCGTGCAGAAGCTGTTAATGAAGATAATTTGCCTCAACATAATGCAAAAGCCACAGAGACATTATTTGACCCAATCTTTCAAGAAGAAAAGAGCCCAACTCTCTTAGCAGAAGAAGCAATGGCTAGAATGCAGCTCATGGCTTCAACACTTTCTGCTCAAGGGTCAACAGCTACAGAGGCTCAGGTAAAAGATGGGGACTGTAAAGAAAAAAAATATTCATCTGGCATGGAGGCAACCTCACCATCTGATGTTGCAGCAATTTCAGAAGAAGTTGTAAGACATGAAACCTCGACACCATCAGCAAAACATCTTCAAACCATGAAAGAGAAATACATAGACTCAGGAGCTGTTATGGCAACTCACCCATCTCCAGCCGTTAAAGTTACTTCAAACATGCGGAGAGAGGGGGAAGTAAAGAAAAAAATTGGTGCAATGTCTTTGAATGAACTGTTGAAACTTTACTACAATCCACAGTTGGCTTACAATGAAAAATTCATTGATGATTTTGTACAAGTAAGTAGTAGTCTAACAACTAATGTTTATTACTTTCCATATTCACATTGTTAAAATTTTTCAACTTTTCAGTCATCTGTTTAAAAAGGTTTTTGGCCTTTAGGATTTTTTTTTCATGGTTATAGTTATAGATGCATTTTGTTTGTTGCCACACTTTATAATATATAAGCACTTCATTATTTATTAATTTCAGGTTGACTTTTGTGTATTTTTTGTAATACAGTGGTCTCTTCTACCTGAGAACCCCGGTCATCGGGATTGAGATATGAAGGGTTATGAGGTGGGCTGGGCTCTTGGTCAATTTCAAGGGGGAGGAAGGGGTGTTTGGATGTCGTCATCAATAAAAATTATTTTTTTCATAGTTATAAAAATTGTTTTAAGAAATTGTGTTCAAACTTTAGCTTGCAGGCAAGTGTTTCAGCAGATAGCTTTTTTGCAAACTAATGAAGTGATGGAAACCGACAGTGCATGAATGGAAAATTTTTACCAATGAGAGAGGAGCATACAATTACATAATGAGGTTGACTTATGACCACATGGGATAAGGGCAATTGGTTGGTTTTTGTTGTGAATAAACAATCTATGAGGAGTCCCATCAAATGGGTATTGATCATTTTATCCAATGAGAGAAGATAATCAATAGCGGGCAATAAGTGGGCTGGTCTTTATCGTCAACTTACAGTCGAGAACATGGGATCAGACATTGTTGTGTAGAGCCAATGTCCTCTGGACTCTGGTAAGCGCACTCAGTAATGGCTGGTGCATAGGTGTCATGACAGAATAGACATGCTTTGATATAAATGGTGCCAATTGCATTTTCATTGGACAACATTGATGACTTGACAATTTCGCACCATCGGTCCCTGTCTTCTGCAATTTGGTTGAGGGATGCCGCAGTCTGTTTTGTGTTCTTTTTTATGTTGTTTGTGATGTTGCATGCCTTAAAATTGCTCATCACTGCTATTTGGCTTGCTTATCAGTGGTAGCTTGTGATGTCGTTTGAAAGGATGTTACAAGTTTCTAGAGGTTAGCTTTTAATACATTTTCAATGGCATTTAAGGAGTGATTGAATGTTCTTAAATTTAAATGATTAGAATTATAATATAATTTAGTTACTTGTTCTATTATATTTTATTTTCATTAAAGTTTATTTTCTGTACATTAATAAGTATTAATTCATATATATTGTTAATTGCTCATTTGTTTAGGTGGGGATTTTAAAATAATATTTTGTTCATTAGCTGTTGAATCCTTGTTTTTATTTGTCCCATGGTAACAAGGAGCCTAATAATATAATTATCTTATTTGACTATACAAAAATGTTTGTGAAGAATTCTGATTTGAAAATGAAATACAAATAATATGTTCTAGATTGTAAAAAAAAAAAAGAAATTAAAAAATTAAAAAACAAACCAAACAAACAAACAAAAACGAATGGGATGATTGATTTTTAAGGGGGCAGAAATTTTATGCAGGGAATCTATGTTTTTTCATGGCAACAGACACAAATTTATATTGCAAGAAATATTCTGGTCACTTCATATAATGTGACAATTTAAGGGACTAAGTGGGTCAAAAAAATATAAAATCTTGAAGAAAAACCCCCGAAGTCAATGAAGATTATATAAATGACAACAAACAGAGGGAGCAAAATAGGAGTTGGTTTTAAAACATAATATATAGGTTACTTGGTGCTTTACGTTAAGGCTAAGGTATGGGTTCATGCAGAATGCCTTTTTTCAAAAGCTATTTTTTCATTAACTAACTTGTGTCAAGAGAAATATTATCTCTAAATGATAAAACTATCCAACTAACATGCTTCACATGGAATTGTAGAGATGCGTAATGGAGGTCAACGGTTAGCTGTTTTTCCATTTGGTAGTCATTTTTGGTGAAAATATTGGACATTTTTTGAGAACTCTACTTTTAAAATCGTGAATTTTCAAAATAATTATTTAGAAAAAAATTGTGTTAATTCAATTGTAAAGTATTTTCCCGTTCTAAATAACCAGTTCCCTAGAATTAAGTAAAAAAAAATTGAAAATTCATAATACTTTTGAATAATTAGTATTTTTAGTGATTCATGTCATTTTCAATATGTCAGTCATTTCCATAGCAACTAATCATAAAATAATAAAAAAAAATTTCAATCAAAATTTTATGAAAATTTGTATTATATAATAGATCTACCTGACAGCAGAAGGTATCATGTCAGAGTGTTTTAAAGCCTAGACAAATTAATATAATTTGTTGTTTCATGGTAAATTTTTATATCTACATAAATTGTTTTAAATTCGTGAAAGTTGATGCCATTTGTCCTGTAACATTCCTCATGTGTGCCTGTCCTGAATATCATACACGCAAATAACTTGAAGTGATATAATGAGTCTGGTCTTCTTCCTTTCTCTTCTTTATTATATGAGAATTGTTAAGATCTTAAATATTTAATATATTTGTGGTTTTACATGCCTTTTAAGGACATGTTGGTAACATTCCTCACAATTTTACCTGCTCCTAATCGGACATCAATTGCAAAAAAACCAAACATGCCTGAGATCTGGGAATTTTCTGACCTAAAGATTAGGATTAGCACTATCTTGAAACCTAATCATGTTGCCATCCAATTAATTTGAAACTTTGACCCTAATGTAACAAAAGGTAAACAATACTGGTGGAACTAGCCATATATGGGTGCCACACTGAACTTGCGGAAACAAGGTGTGTTCTGACAAGCTCTTTGCATAGGAATAGGATCATTTTTTTCGTCCAGATGTTTGAAAACTCTCTTTATCAGAGGCAATACATTGTATTTGCACAAACAATAATCTCTTTGGATTATAATACAATTTATGATAACTAACTTTATCCACAGAGGGAAATGAAGAGGGATAATCATGAGTTCATGGAAATTCTGTCCAGTTACTTAAGAGCAAGACACCAACAGCGTAGTGTAGAAGAGGATGTACATTCATTTCAGAACAATTATGCTTCCTTACAGAATGAATTGTGGTTGACCCATGTAAAAACTCTTCTGCTGCAGGTAGGATTTTTTTCTTTAAAATGTTGATGGTATTAATATAAACTTGAATAGAGTGTATAAAACCCAGGTAAATTTGTCTTGGTTAATGTAGCTTTGTTTTGTTGTATTTTAGCATAATGAATTTGACTCCAATTTGACCAAAATATTAAGGGACAAGGCCTTTTATCACAAGAAGGTCTGAAAGTTACAGTTTAATATGATGCTTTATTTATGAAATTAGACTTTCCATTACAAATATTCAACAAATAAAAGTATTTATTGAGATAATGGAGAACAAATTTCACTGGTTTTAGGAATCAAAGGATAACCACACACCAAGAAACTTCTAATTCTTCTAATTCACTTATTTGCCTTACATTTATCACACACCCAGTATCTGATATTATCTAACTCTTGATCGAAAATAAACTCTACGCTACAAGTTTCACCTAAGCTAATTGTACAGTCCTCTTTGGCTTATAACCCGCCCCACGGTTTGACATAGATACCAGGTTATTAGACTGAGCAGGTTATTAGACGTCTATGCAAATGAAGGTAAAAGGGTATTTTTTGATTACTCGGTTATGCCCCTGTCCTGGATCTAGGCATTGTTCTTGTTTCTTTCTCTATGTTAATGCAATGAATGTCTTATTAACATAATATGATGGATTGCTGATGCTGAGTCTAAGCACGATAAGCCGTTTAGAGAAAGTTTAAAACTCCTCCCCCTGATGGAGATCAGCCAATTTCAAAATCAAACACGATTGCCTAAAATAATACAATGCAGGCCTATCCCCCAATCAATGCATTTGACGATAATGAATCATCTATCGAAGCATGACAAGAGTTCTTTCTTTAATTGCCTTTGGACGCTTGCCCCTGTCTCTTTACATTCTCTTTCTATTGCGTCATTCATCAGCACCACAGCGAATGGGAGATACAGCATTTTGCGTAACTGTGTGACCATCCGTCTAGCCTTCCACACGTGGGTGGTGTTCGTCCTTTGTTCTCTTACTTACGGTGGTGCATTACATTTAATTAAGTCTATGAAACGACCAAGGTGTGATTAGCTCTGTCATAAAGAGATAGGCTCATAGATTATCTGTTCTTTCAACATATTAGAGAGATTTGTGCTTTGATATAGACAATGGAATTTGCTATTAGAACTAGTTTACAATCAAATGAGTTTGAATGTGTGAGAATTTTTTTTTTTAATTGCTTTGCCAGATAGACCGAATTATAAAGCGAAGTTCTCATCTGAAAGACGGGTTTCAAGAGGGGTGTTTTTGATAGGAAAATATTCTGTTTCATTAAAAGTGCGAGTTCTTAGGGGAAGTGGGCTAATAGAAGGTGTTTTATAAGCCGAAGAAGACTGTTATAACAATTCACTCAGCAAAACAAACTTATGCATCATGTTTAGCCAAACTGATTTTCCTTGATTTAGCTTCCCTTTTGGCTCTTCCTCCTGCTTCAACACAAAGACCCATCACAGCATTCCACACATGAAGTCAAAGGTCAAGACCTGTTCATCCATGTATCATACAAAAGGATTACTTTACACACAGCGATTTGTCTTATTTATTGAAAGGCCACATATTTATGCCAAGCCAGAGGCAATGTTAATTCTTTAATCTCATCTCTCGTCGAGTCATTCATGTCAAACTTGTGACCAGCAGATGGTCAATGGAATGCGCATGATAAAAAACCTTTTTTGAAATCAATGTGGTCCAGCTTGGTATTTATCTCTATTTTGCCTCGTTCTTAAAAATCAGGATTTCAGTAATTTAGTTTGATGGAAAACATGGGCTCAAAATTTTTTTATTTTATTATCATCTATCAAATTATTTGATCCTCAACATATAGATTGTATGAAAGATGTAAAGATTTGAGTGCTTGGAAATAGCCTTAATCTATGTTTTGATGGAAGCTGTATTTTTATCATCAGATTGCACTAGCTCAAAACTATCCACGCAGATTATGTTCTGTTTTGAAGAAACAATTCACCCGCTCTATTTTGACATGACCTTTCAAACTTTGAATTTTAATATTTTAGGGACAATGTGGTGATGGTAATAAAGTACAGACAGTGCACTCCTATGAACAATGTCAACTGAACACAGAAGCGGTCACTCAAATGAATGGACTGCTGAAGAACATTCGCACTCGTATTGGAGAAGATCTCTCCTTGTATTCTTACTTAGCCCAGATATCAAAGTGAGTTTTTTGTTCATCGGTATTAAAAGCTGAAGTATAAGCCAAAATGATAAATTATGTATATTAAAAGGCTTCTAATGCAAATCTCTGAGAACGAGATGTTTAAAAAATGTAACTTTTAAATACTTTTAAGTATTGAATTGTAATACAGAAACAGGTTGATAGAAAGTAATGGTTGGATGGAAGCCTTAAGATTTTAAAAAGAGTATAAAGAGCAATGTATGATTTGAATTCTCCTCCTTTTGATATCCATGTTTAACATTAACATTTAACATCCTCAATTGATGTTTAATAATTTATTTTATTTTATTTATTTCCTCAAAGGCTACAGGTAGAATCATACATCCATGATCTATACACCAATCATCCTCTTCTCAGGGATATTCCAAAAAATAGTGAAATTGCTGGTAAGAGGAATCAAAACATTAATCATCTTTACTAAGAGTCAATTTATGAACATGATTCATTGCATCAAATGATCAGATTGTTATTAAACCAATTGTAACATGCCAAGATTTCTTAAGGGCCCAAGTGAAAATTTCCAGAAATTGTCTTTAGCTTCTTATCTCAATTTTTATATTTTTTGTGATTTGAATTATTTTGGCTAAGATGCCTTCTTACATCTGTGATATGATATAATTCAATATATTTATTTACAGCCCTTTATCAAGCTATTAAACACAAATGCGATTGTATTTAATAAGAAATTATTTTCCCATTTGGCTTTATTTCCCCAGCTGGCAAACAACTGACACCTGATGAGCAATATCAAGTTAATAAATTGAAGGACTGTATCACCATTCTCTTTATTTTCCATCGCAAGCCCTCAAAGGATGAAATATTCATTGAAAATATACGCACTTGGACTATACGATTAGTGGGTTAACATTTTCATTTTATTTGTGTCTCATTGTTTAAAAATGTTGTCTTAGATAATATTTAGCTATATTTTTTCTTTTGTTTTGGCATAAATTGTGCCTGTCTTAGTACTCTTAGTTTTTTGCTCATATTGTGTTTATCTCAATGTTTCGATGTTTTTATTTTGTTTGGTGTTGAATTTACCACCCATTTCCATTAATCAAGTGATGTCAGAGTTGTGTTTATCATATAAAAAAAGCCCTCATATGAAGCATAGATTTCACAAATTCATTTAGCTCTATATACTTTGCTGGAGTTCTACAGCAGGTCATTTTGTTTGAAAATCTTGTCCATTCCCTGGAGAGTAAACAGAAGTGTATGTAATTCAGGAAAGACTCTTCACTCCATTATACTGACTTTACCTAAGAGCCAGCCAATCATCTTTATATCAAAATACAGCAAGGGAGAAGATGTTTCTTGAAATTTTTGAAAACCTCTGGCCATGACTAGGTTAACCCAAATTAAGCTGAAAGTCTCAAAGAATTTTCCTAAATATACGTCCTTCTTTTCATCGCAAAAGAAAGATCTGTTGACTTTCCACCATTTGCATCATATCACTCAATGGCATTATAACATCATCTCCCTGCTCTATGATCATGAAATAAGCGAAATTTATTCTTTCTTTTGCTCCAGGTATCAACTCTATTACGTCTAGCACCATATTCCGATCACCTGTTCATTTTAAATCATGTACTCCGATGTCCTGCTGGTGTTGGCAAATGGGCAACGCAACTGATACAAGTGCCTGTCCCAAAGAATGTCATTTCAGGTCCATTTGAGATGGGTTCTCTTTCAGATGCTCTTAATCATTTCATCACTGCCTTGGCAACTGTTTTGCTCCCAGTCAAGTAAGTTTATCTGAAATGCCCATTGAGATGATATTAAGGTGACTATTCATATCTATGAAGGTTTATTAAACACATGCATAGTTTTTTTTTTTGGTGCATTCATAGGGTAAGAATGTTTTTGAAATAAAAATGAATAATGAAGCTTGGGCTTTAAAGAGAAAGTAAAAGTAAAACAAACACTAAAGACCAATGGAAGAAAACTCAGAGAAAAAAAAATTAAAAAAATGCAGTTTACAGTGACAGCCATTATAAATCAAATCTATGCTATAGATCGTAGAAAAACAGATGTTTAGTGCTAGACAGCATTCTTATATTCATAAGGGATTAAAGGGTAGCCAAATAATGAATTTTTAAAAAAACCAAATCACTTTTTAGATACAATATTTCTGTCTTGAACTGACTGTTACCTTACTTGTTTAATGTTCAACAGAGCTAGGGAAGATTTCATGACCCAAATGCGAGTCAGTTTCAGTCCTGAAAGTATTCAAGAAGACAGAGCATGGATAATGGTAGATTCAGATGGAGAAGAGGTAATGTATACTGCCGTTTTAATCTAAAACGCATAATACAAGCCATGACCGGGCTGGCTAGAATTTGAGCAATTGAGAAAAACCAATTATCCCCTTTAGTCCAACCTTATTTTATAATGATAATAATATAACTTCACCATACTATAGTTCTCATATGTAGTCATTCAGAGATAAAAGGAGACCGACGTTGGCCGTGTGGATTGCGTAATAATTAAGGGTCAGCATTTTGTATTGAAACTGGCCGCCCGAATTGCTCCTTCGTTTTATTTCAAACCGCAGAATATAGAATTTCTCCTGCCGACGACCACCGCTTTTAATTCAAAGTGCAGAATAGTGGAGTGATGAGCACCTCTTTTAATCCGAAGAGTAGAATAGGCTGGGTGACGACCACCCCTTTTAATTTAAAATGTAGAATATGGAGTGTTAACTGAATCTAACCCGTCAAACACTCACACACACTCAGGAGTTGGTGTGTTCTGGGGTTTTTTTTGGAGGGGGTAGTTGTTTAAGTTTGCTTTGTTTTTTAGGGTTGTTTTTTTTTAACATGTTTTGATCAGGTTTTATTTTTATTTTGCTTTTGCTGCAGGCAAACTGGGCCAGTAAGTTCATGGGGAACAAGCAGCTATTCTACGTTTTAGATTGAAACAAGAGATATTCTGCGCTATTCTTTGAAATGGGTCGTTTGAGATGGCAGGTTCTGCACTTTCAAATTTTACTGTTGCCCTTAATTCCTATTTGATTATTTTTTTTTTTACATTTTGACCACATGTATTCTTTGATCTCACCATTTTATACTTAAAAAGTGAATTTTTGGGGTTTCGTAAAATTTGGGTATATTCTGCGTTTTGGATTAAAACAGCCGCATAAGCTCTGATAGTTGAGAAGGTACAAGGGTGAAGTAGCTTGCCAAACAAATCATTGGTGTAGCGTCCTCTCTTGAGGGGAAATACAGTCAAATCTCCCTAATCCGGACTTCTGTAATGCGGAAGTCTCCATAAACTGAACACATGAGCTGGGAACGGAAATTTTCGTATTTATTTGTACTCTATGATCCAGAAATTCCTGATTCCAGATCCAAACACCTAATTTGGGAAGAAAGTATAACATTATATAGACTTTTTGTTTCCATTATCCAAACACTCTCACTCAACATTCCAACATAACGGTAATCCAAACCGATCTTGTAACTGCTCTTCACACCCTTCCGATGACCTTAACACTACAACAGACTTCTCAAGATTAAACAAACATTACATTGGGGCCAATTGACCACAACAATAACAAAGTCAATTCAGACAATAGACACCCGTGGGTGGGCAAGCAACCCTCTTCTAGTGTTGCTTTGTTATCTCAACACACAAAATTTCATTCAATACTGTTTAGATTTTGTTTTGTAGATAATTTTAGTTTTTGGTGAATTCTAAGTAACTGAAAAGGAAGAGAAGTATTTCTTATAGATTTTTTTCCCCTTTAGGATGAAGATCCAGCAAACTCCTGGCTATATTTACACGAGAATGATATTGTTGGAATCTTAGGCCAGTTTCCATTGGCAGAAATATTTTCTCGAATACTTTTGGCATCCATGTCAGACACAGGTGAGATAACTGTGCAACGCTTTTGTTTTTCTGAAAGCAGGATTTATTTATTATTTTTTTTTTTGAAAGTTATTTAATCTTATGACTATATCTTAATCATATTTCTTAATATGAAAAATTAATGTAATGAATTAGAAAAAGAAAGATGAAAACGTCTGCCTAGTCATTAGAATTACAATCTTACCAATGCAAAATTTTAAAGCTTATCACAACAACGGTCAATTCTATTTTAACCAATTTATTGACTTAAATTAAACGCTCCCCGAACATCCATTTTACGTTTTTACTAGACCTCAATATATATATATATATATATGTATTTATAATAGTAATTATAACATAAAATACACAGAGGGCTTAACACAAAATAAAAAATATTTGTGAAGCATTACAAAATATAAAAAAAATACTTAGATCAATATAGTTTAAGCCACAACTTCGAAGTTTTGTGTACATAAGACACTCATCAGGTGGTAATATTTCTCAATTGATCCTTCTGATTAATAATGACTTAGAATAGTGGCTTAAACTATATATATCTAAGTATTTTTTATATATTTTATATATATATCAGCATTTGTGTATTTTTATATTATGTGTTTGTATCTACCTGAAAGAGTAATACTTTACAAAATTAACTAATTTCTGTGAAACCATACTATTCTATGCCTTTATTCCCTGCTGTTTTGAAAACCTATGACTACCTTATTACTTTTCTGATGTCTCTGATGATTGCCAAATGTAATTCATAAATAGCTGTCCATCGAATGTTTCTATACCTTACAATTTATTTTATTTTGTATTTTGGGCCAAAGGCCTTTCTTCTGAATAAATTTCAAATCTCGATCATATAGATATGTAAGCTTGATCACAATGCGGTGGCCAATGATGTCGCCCTTAATGAATGAAAGTGGAATCGAAGCAAAATTACAGTTATTAATTTGAAAATCAAGGATGGTTATAGTCTCATTGAATTAGGCAATTAGACAATTAGGCAAGCAATTGAAAGGAAAAAAATTGGCATTAGGATATTACTTGTAGATTTTAACAGTTTTGAATTCTTCTGCCTAATATTTGGTTATAATTCTTGCTTTGTATTACAACGTATAGAAATGCCTTGTTTGTGCCCATAATTATATTTAGCAGATACAGGATTACTTCAATGTCTACACTATTGACTTTTTAAAACTATTCCAAGGAACAAAGGGCCACTGAATTTATACACTAATTTTTATTTAAATTTATTTCTTTAAATGCATTTTGTGAAAATCAGTTTGTATTATTTCATCTGTAATGCAATCAGGACAAGTAGACTATGACATCAGAAGGTTCACCGAACCAATGATGATGAAGCTGTTTGCTTTCAGCACTGTTCTCATCCAACTACTCGGTACAGGCTTGCAAACCTACAGCATGGCCCGATATAGGCAGTTAAATAAACGAGTCGGAAGGTTTATCAGGTAAATGTTTTGAATTTAAATTGTCTCATTAATAGCAACTTGTCTTGCTACTTATATTTATGACAACATTTCGATTTAGCCTAGAGAGATTTATGAAGCTTTTCTCCTTTTTATTACCTTGTCTCGTCATTCTTATCATTCTCATCATTCTTATCATTACCGTACCAGTTCCCTAATCCTCTTGCATCTGTGGGATTTTTTAATTTTCTCTAAAAAATTAAGCGCTGTCTAAAATATGCTCTTTAAAACCTCCATGTATATCATATAAACATAGGCCTATTATATTTATTAAACATTGCTAAATTTGTTATTCATTGGAGCTTTTTATGAAAAAAGTCATTTTTGACAATACTTTGCATTTTTAAACTTGTGACCTTCTTTCTGATTCCTATTTTTAGATCAGAAATGCAAAATTTATCAAAACTGGGCAAACCATTTGAGGGATAAAACTTCATTTGGAGTAATGCTCCTATTGTTAATTTATATTATCAAAATATAATTAGTTTTGAATCCCTCAAGAAAGTTTGGGTTCAAAAACAGCAAAAAATGAAGAAATTTATGGAGGATTACGTATTTCCTCCTCTGAGCCCTATTGTTATGACATTAGCGAACTAGTTAGTATAGCATACAGCATTTAACGGCTTAAAGCCTGTACATTATTGATCTTTCTTTGGGTCATTGGGACAGTTGTAACAACACTGGAATGATGTTGCATTCAATTTTGTGCCTTTTGAGGAATGAGAAAGTGGGCAGAAGAGACTGTGAGTGTATGTGAATGTGTGTTATTGCATGTTGGTGAGTACGTTTGTTTTAGTGTTCTAATGAAGATGTTTTTGGAGGGGAATGAGAGATAGTAGTGGGTTTTTGGCCATGATTTGGTGTTTAAAGCACCAAAATAGGGCTGGTGTTGTGAAAGAAAAGAACAAATCAAAATGGTGTCCAAACCGGCAAAACATCATGGTAGTTTACAAATACGTTTTTCTGCCTTTGACAATGAATAATCATATATTGGAAAAAATGTTGTACATTTAGATATAATGACCGATACATGGTGTTTGAAGGTCAGAAACATGAAAATAAGGCTTTTCATCGACCAAATCACTTGACGGATATGAGAGAGTTAAAACAATTATTGTTAGACCGACAAACAGTCTAAACATACACTTTTACTGACAACATAATAGAACTTTCTTTGTTCTTTTTTCTTCCTACTTCACACAATGTTTTTAACTGTAAACACTCCTTCTTCTTCCCCTTTAACCAGACAAACTGTGTCTTTTGTATCAGACCATTGGCTCAATTTTAAAATGTACTACGGCCCCATGGTGTCCGTCACCAGCTTGGAAACCCTGCAGGCAGAATTTGACCAATTATTTATGAGAGCCACCTACAACATTCTTACAGCTCAGAAGTAAGTCTCTCATTAAGATTTTTGCAATTTTGGACTTAAGTGTATTAATACTAAGCAACGCTTTAGCATTTGGCATGTAATTTGGTCATACACTTGAATACTTTCTTATGATATATTTCATCATGGTCAATCTTTTATTTAAGTTGACTTCGTTTTTACTTTCCTGTCTATTTTAAATTTACTTCTTTTGCTGCATCCTCTAAAAGTAGGAGTCTTTTCTTTAAAAAAAAACACAAGTTTTGCTTTGAGATTAATCACAATCTATTTTTTTATGGCACTTTCTTTTTAATCAAACCTTTGTGTGATTTTTTCATGAATGAAAACATATAATATCTTGTCTATAATTTGCATTTGAATCAATTATTTTCACCCAAGAGTATCATTTAAGAGATGTTTTTTGCCATGAAGTATTAATTGAATTAATTGCAAGAAAGGGAAGGAGGAAGTGCATATTATTGGTAACGAAGTATGCTAAGAGGCATGTTGTTTCATCTTACCCAGAAAATCCATGAAACCGTAAGTAGATGGAAATTTAGGTGTACATTTTTCTCATTTTTTTCAGTCACTTTTATTTTCTCTCTCTTCTTTATATTGTCAGCACTTTATGTAGATTTTTCTTTGCTACCCGTCTTTAAAAATTGAAACTGAAACACTGAAAAGCGTGGACACCATTTATCCCACATCTTAAATTGACTTGGTTGTTTTAACAATTTCAATACCTTACTTTTTCTTACATTCTAAACTAAATCAAGAAATCAAACGCAAAAAAAATGAGAATGAAGGAGTTGTACGGTTATTGAATCGTTCTTTAAATTTTTCATAAAATACATTGAAAAAATTCTTCTTTTTGAAAATAATATATATTCTTCATATTGTAAATATTTTAAAAAAAACATCTATTTAATACATTGTTGTCCAAGTTCAGGTAGAGTACATAAACAAAAATTAAAGTAGTACATTTACCACAGAAATATGGACGAAGAAGGCAAGTTTCATTCATCTTTTTGGCCCAGTAACCTTATGGTATGTGCACATGATAATTATGAGACAGTCTCATTTATGTCCAAGCCTTTGGTGAGTAATTATTACCACATTAAGTTCAATTCAATTATTCAGGGGTTGTTAGCTGCCCAGACGCTTCCCACGTGTCACCAGGGTCAGCAGCCCCCGTCTGGACTATCCCGAGCACCGGGGTTTGACCAATATGAGGAGCCTCGCATACGCATACAAACTTATCACGAAGTAAGGCGGCGAGTTTTGTGACAATGAATGTCTATCTAAGTCTTTTAATATCATAATTGGTAGACTACTTGTCAGGCAGTGACGCGTGAAAGGAAGTTGTCAAGATCGTTTGGACCAGTTACCACCCAATGACATGCTCAATGTTAGTGCAGAGGAATATGGAATCTGATAAACATATTTGAAGGCAGAAAAAATAAACTACCCACCCCAAAGAAAAAAAATGAACAAAAAACAAAACAACAACATCAACAAACAGAACAAAAAATATCCAACAACAAACGCAGCAAAAAACATCAAATTGATGTGTAGTAATACTAGCAAGAGTGTATAATCTTCAAAAGAAATATCACAGTAACCATCTTAGCAAAAGACGTAAATCTAGCTGATGGCGACGGGAGGTGAAATCAAGATCTGACCTGTCACCTCATCCGCTATTCACTCCCCTGACTTGGCTAAGGTATTGCGGGTAGTCTTCAAGATGTACCGGGCGGCGTAGTTCTGTGATATGGATCTATCTACCCGATCGCATGGCCCAGAAAAACTTTGTTGTAAAGAGAAAATGTAATGGAGAACAACGCACCTGTAACAATGAAAGTATCAGTGCGTACATTTTATAGACGAAAGGGTTTAAGTTATAGTTTAATTTACCAAGAGGAAACACTGACTTCTGGATAGCTAACAATACGAGACATCCAATTATCGGTATGAAAGGGGGTTTGGGGGATGGAGAAAGGTTGACTCGTTCAATCATGTAACATGCTATCAATAAACATTTGTTGTTAAAGGATTTTGGGAAGTAAACCAAGGATTGATTTATTCAGAATCTATATTTTTCATTCATATGTGTAAATTGTGCACTGTGTCATAATATGTAATGTTATGAATTATAGTAATCCAAGGGTATAAAGGTAATGGTAAATTTTGAATATTACTAAGGTCACGCCACATCGTCACTATGCGCGCTTGTGTAGTTGGAAATGTCAGGGAGGGGCATTTATTTTGGAATATTCTTAATTTTCTGAGGAAATAAAAAGCTGAAGTCTATAGGCCTTGATGCTCTTACCACCAAACTCATATTGTATCATATCGGGGTTAAGAGCAATATAAGAACCAATGTCTTTGAATGCACAAAAGGTACATTATATCCAGAGACGCCCTTTATGACAACTATTTTTAAAGGGGTTATAATATAATGATCAAAGGAGAGATAACGGATACCGTACAGTTATATAAATATCTAGGATTAACTATCGCTGACAAACTAAATTGGAATATACAATAATCATCAAGAAAATCAATAACAGAATGTATTATCTTAGAAAAAATTCTTCAAAGTCCACAAGAAAATCTTGGATATATTTCACAGTGCAAGTATCAAAAGTTTTTTCTTTTTTTTTCTTTTTGGCATAAATTGTTTTGGATGCAGTTTACATAATAAGCCAATTAAACAAATTCGACAAAATTATGAAAAGGGCAGCAAAGATAAAAGGCGGCGCCCCATTATTGTTTCAAAATTTGGTAAACCAACAGGCAAAAGAAAATGCTAAGAGAATACAAAATGATAAGAACCATCCTCTATATAAAGAATACAGAAGATCAGGAAGAAGTGGTCGGCTCCTCTTATTGAAATTAAGAACCGAGAAGTTCAAAAATGCTTTTGTTCCCCTTTCTGTGAGACTTCTAAATAATTAACAATATCAATAATTTTGAACTTCCCAAACGACTGAAAGTAAAATTAGCAAAGGTGAAAATGAAAATAATATTAATGGTAATGAAAATGATGGTGATAGTATTAATGATAATGTTAATGATAATATTAATTCTAAGAATACATAAACAATTGTATTCCTTGTTGTTACTATTACTGCCATTGATATTATTTAATCAATGATTGTCAAATGTTTATATTTTTATGATATTATTTGCATGTTTTACGTAATCCAATTATATATTTTTTCCCGACACATTGTATTGTGATGTTATAACAGCATTTGATGTAAAGGTGCATTGGAATATAAGTGAGTGGGTGTATGTCTGTGGGCTTTTTATAAACATGACCATGAAACATTTCTTGTTAAAACGAGATAAATAAAGATTCTGATTCTGAGTCTGATTCTGATATCAAATTATTAATAAGGAGGTCCTGCTGCTTGCAACTCAAAATTTGCACTTATTGTATCACATAAATCTTATAACTTGACGTCGAAATAGCCCGTCTTTGTTTTTATCTCTTTATTGAGATTAAAGAAGGCCTCTTCAGAATAATTACTCTTTGCACGTTTTTGACATTTTTAAAATCCAAATTCATCTGAAAATAATACGGTAATAAAGAAATGTTGCAAAAGTTTATTCTAAGTCATTGGATAGAAAGAAATATGCAAACATACAATCAATGATAATAATTTAGAAAGAAATGATTTTTGCTCTCTCAAAATATTGTCTTCGTTGATTAAACAATATGTCCCACGGCATGTGTAGAAATATTCATATAACGCCCTGAAACAAACAGCACACGACCAGTCATGTAATGGAATAGTTCCATGCATTCTAAATACACACCAGATAATAGCCTCCCTTGCCTCTCATATTCATGACTTATATTTTTTTTTTAAATATTTCATATTTGTTCTTTGGTTTTTCAAAACAATAAATACAAATGAAAACATGTAATAAATATTGCAGCATGACCAAACAATAGCATTTAACAAATAAGTAACCAATAATAACGAATTAATAAACGATGATGAAGAGCTGATGAAGATGTTAATGATAATGATGGTGATGATGACGACGATGACGCTCATGCTGTTGATGATGGTTATGTCAATAATGTTGACGACGGTGATGATGACTGAGATGGGGCTGCAGTAGATGCCAGTTAGCGAGGACATTAATAGAAGTGTTGTAGAAGAAGGTGATTTGTATCACGATGTAAGCGTTGGTGATAGTGAGAAGGTTAAAGAGATGGTTTAGACTTGATCTATGACTATAATAATACACAATGGTGGCAACAACAACAAAAAAAGGAAAAACCACCCTCCCTACCCTGTCAAATATAAACAAATGGGAGAACTTCGATTGTAAGAGTATAAGTATTTACAGATTACGTGTTTTGCCTTTAACATCAACGTAACCGTTCATTGACAATAGAAGTAGGACCATGCCATAAATCTGTATTTTCATCCAAAAGTAAGCCTACTTTTCACCTTAATTTAAAATCTTTTTTTTTTTTTTTTTTTTTTGTCTACCTCTAGATAGTTTTACAAAACTTCATCAATGATAATAACACCTGCAACAATTGATTATTATAGAAATAACGTGATTAATGCAGATAATAGCAAAAATGAAATAGATGCAGACAATGGTTATGATTATGATGATGCTGAGGAGGATGTGGTGGAAGCTAAGGATGATAATGATGATAATGATGATGTGATGATGATGATGTGATGATGATGGTAATGTTGTTGAAGATGGTAATGATGATGAAAGCAACGAAGGTGATAATAATTGTATTGTCGGTCAATATTAATCAGAGTAATACAAACAATCCAGTAATGCTACTAAAGATTCTAATATAAATATTAGAGGCAATGGTCTAGCAGTAACAACAATAACAACCATAACAATACAAATAACAATAATGATAATAATAATAATAATAATAATAATAATAATAATAATAATAATAATAATAGTAATAATAATAATAATAA